>JARHVA010000429.1:1390000-1692500 GCA_037957365.1 Torreya grandis
AGGACTATAACCCACAAGATACTTAGAGTTGGTTTTTACTAGCCCACTATCTTTAAAGATGCTCATAATCATGTGAAATAATGTCATTCATGTCAAGTATTCAATAGTAAAGAGCCCAAGGTATCCTTTCTATTAAAGCTAGTGATGATTGATAAACCTTTTTCCCAATGGGGATTAGATTTTGTGAGGGTCATTAACCCCAATTCCTCTAATGGTCATAAGTATGTTCTGACTGCTACTGACTACTGCACCAAATTGACTGAAGCAATAGAAACCAATAAGTGTGGGACTGAAGATGTGATAAAAATTTTAGAAGAAAACATATGCATAAGGTTTGGGATACTTGTATCTCTAATCTATGATAATGGATATGCCTTTGTATCCATTGAGATGACTGAGTGGGCATATGACAATAATATTGTCCTCAAGTTCTCATCAAACCATTATCCTCAAGCTAATGGAGTGTTAGAATTAAAAAATAAGAACTTGATGAAATCCATAAATAATTATGTAGATGATAAATCAAAGATATGACACAAACTAATCAAGTATGCCCTATAGGCAGATAGAACTAGAATCAAGCAAGATCTTAAGGCATGACCATTCTTGCTAGTATATGGTCAAGAACCGTTATTCCCCATAACACTCAAGCTACCAACTTACAATTTTATGTAATAATACATGGAGGAGGATCAAAAATTTACAATTTCAAGGTTTCTTGACATCATATAGACAGAAGATGCAAGAGAGAAGACTTTTACCAATTTTAGCAGACACTAGACGATAGTTAAGGGGTGGTTTCATAAGCATTCAAAGATAAAAGTGTTCAGGTAAGGAGACCTAGTTCTTCTTTAGGACAAGGCATATGATCCCAAGGGTAAACATGTAAAATTCACTCCTTTATGGATTAGACCATATCAGATTATTGAGACCCTAGGAGATAACACCTTCAAACTAAAAGACTTACAAGGAGTAGAGTTCACATTGCCAACCAATGAGAAATACCTTAAGCACTATTTCTCTATTGTCCCACCTAGAGTCTTCATGGAATAAATTGTGAGAATATTTAGAGTTAGTGTAGGTAGGATTTAGATTAGTTTCTTTTCCATTTATTTTCTTACTATCCCCTGTTTGTGTATAGTGTTTGTATATATGTGTTTGCTTGTTTTCTTTGTGTTTAGTTTGTTTGCTTTCTATGCATTGTTTATTGCTTTTAATAAGTCCTTTTGGACAATATTCAGCTCAAAATACATTTAGATTCTTAAAAGGAACTCCATAGTTTAGGAATGCAAGTATGTTTTCTCAGTATTTGTTAATCATGGATTATTGGAATATGAGCTTAATGTTATAGTTTTAAAAAACTAATAAAAGATTAATAGGTAGGATAATTATTCCTTGATATTCTAAGCATTGTTTTGATCTAAGCTTGATTCTAAGAAATATTGCATATGTAGGATGAAATCTTGAATTATTGGAACACAGTCATGTTTGCACTTATTGAACATTATTGCTTGGGACAAATTTTGTAACCAAGGATAATTATCTAAAGATAAAACCTTGACCAAATCTCAAAACCTCGCTAACCTAGTTCCCAACCTTTGTTAAAAGGTCAAAATTATTTGAAAGATGCAAAAAAAAAAGAAATTTATTACAAAATTTATTTTTTTCTAAGTAAAGGTGATTTTGGTGATCTCCATTGGGGCTATGGATGCCTAGTTGGTATTAGAGTAAGGCCTTGAGTGGAGCCAAAGGCATCTCTATCAAGGTTATGGATGCCTGATAGGTATTAAATCAATTCCCAAGCCCTCCATGAGCTAAAGCATGATCCTTAGTACACATCCAAATATGTTATAATTCAAGTTTTAATGGTTAAAGTCATGAAATTTGCAAGTTACTCCCTAAATCCCATGGCAAACAGTAATTAGAATCAAAGCACACACACAGCATGACTAGGTTTTGATGTTTGATCCTAATTTTGAATGTATAGGACTTTTTTTAACCATGAATTGATCATAATGAGGGTACTTGAATAAATAAAATAACTAAACTAGCTATTATTCTAAACCAGAATCTCTAAATTCTAAGATATTGTTATGTTTCCCCCTAAAGTCACCATTTGTTGAGGTCAACATACCCCCATTTCTGAAATATTAGGACTCTTATTTTAAATTGTGTAAATTTGTACCTTAAAATTAAAAATTCAATTTATCATAGTACCTTTGGCATGTTTGCAGTCAATTATTTATGTCAAGATCACCCACACCTAATTTGGTTGGCATATTTGTTCATAATTTTGATTTAATCTTGCCTAAAGTTGCTAACATTGCATCTTTATGTTGTAGTTATAGCTCCAATGGACTCCATTTAAAATGAACAATATCTAGGGTTTCATGATTTTATGTTAATTTGGTCTTTTATTAGCCTTTGGTCTATTGAAAATCAAATTGAATTCATGTTTAATCATCTTGAAATCTTCATTCAAACTATCCTAACTAAGGTTTTTTTTAATCAAATTTAAATTTGGTGAGAACAATTTACATGGGAATGATTAATCGTGCCATGGACTTAGTTTAATTTTTATCCTAAAGTTTAGTCATGTTTATTAACATGAACAAGCTTAGTCTAAAACTTTTATATTTGGTTTCTTTATGTCTCGAGCCCCCTTTGGTCCCTTTTATTTTCACATGGTCTAACTAACTGCTAGGTCCTTTTATTGTGTTTTAGACTTAAGCTAAAATCCTTTTCCTAAGACTTTATGCCATATATTTTATTATTTGTGGGGTCCCCCTTTATCATGTTTAAAAATTATCTTAAAATTTTTATCCTAAGTTCTTACCCGTGTTTATTAACATGAAATAAATCCATAGTCTAAAAACTTTATGCTAAGTTCTTTATTTTCCCAAGCTTGACTTAAATATCATTTTCACTCATAGTATCAATGGTACATATTTGCTTGGGTAGAGTTGATTGGACAGTGCAAGATAAAGTCAATAAGTCAAGATCCTTGATCGATGGTGTGCATTCACTCAAGTGGGAGGATCTAACGGTGTGTAGTCAAATTTGAAAAGTCAAGCCATGAACCTAAAGTTAAAGTCCAAACATGTCCCTAAAGATCGATGGTACATGGCCAAGCATACACATTATAATCAATGGTGTGTAATAAGTTAAATCTTCAATGGATCCTTGAGATAGTGAGAAGGTGACAAGTGTCACACTCATGGACAAAAAACACTTAGAAACCAATGTCATTTGACCTTGCGAATCAAGATCCAATGAAGTGTGTTTGCGTAGGTGAATATGATCAAATAGTACATGATCAAAGTTGAAAAGTCAAGCCATGAACCCAAAGTTAAATCTTGATCATCTTTCAAAGATCAATGGTACATGGATCACGTATACATTTCAATCAATGGTCTATAGAGAAAAGGGCATAATCTAATAGATCAAGATCAACGGTGTGTATTTGCTCAAATGTAAAGAATCCAACGATGCAAGATCAAGGTGGAAATTTTAAAAGGCAATGGTCACCTTGTAAATATTAATGAACAAAGTGACATTAAAATGCCATAATCAAAGTGATGCAAAAATTCCATAAGGATTCCATGAAGCTCATTGTTTGAACTAGATACTAGCATTAAATCACTAAGAAGAAGAGCCCTAACATGTACAAAATCCCTAATTTGACCCTGTATTGATCATAATCAAGCCTATGAAAGTTGAATTATCATCTATGCAAGAAGAATTCAATCTAAATACCATAAGAAAGGAGACCTAATGAAGTTTCATCCTCTTTATCCTAAATAAAAGAACCAAGATCACCAATTAAGGAGGTTCATGTGATAGCCTTAGACCCTAGAGAAATAGTTGAAGATGCACAATGTTATCTAGTGCTTACCAATCTAATGAAAAGGAACTCAAGATGAGGAATCAAATAAAGAAAAGGGGAAGGAAATAATGGTCGTAGTTCCTATGGACACCCCTAAGAGGAAAATTAATCTTGCCATTTTTCCAAGCACTAAGCCCAAGAGACCCAAGTTGACCATCACTCACCTTTGAATGAAGTCAACCTCTTCAGTGAGGAAATTTTAATTTAGGGTCCAAACATTCTAGAATGGTTTATCTATGGCAAATTTCATAAATTCCCTATTCTACACCATCCTTAGGCAATAACAAAGTCTGTCAAACTTGTTATGCATGAAAAGCTTAAGCCATGGATTGTGTCTTTACAAAAGGAAGAGAAGAAAAGAATGGATGCCCTAGGAACATTAGGTGGAGCATAAATAGAAACCCCTACTCCAAAAGTGACTCAATCATCAGTGGGAGTTCAATTTAATCTAGAGACCACTAGCTTAGAAAGAGTGATATAAAAAATACCATGATTGCTGGAGAGGAATTCACCTTTCAAAAAATGGAACCATTCACTGGTTTGACTCTAGTGGAAGGCTAGAGGACTAGTGAGGTTCATATCTTTAAAGAGGACACATTGAAGCTAGCTTAATCACAATATAATTAATTGTAGGATGTCATCAAAGGCATGATGCAATAATAGAAGAATTTAGAAGAGAATGTTATCTTGTCAATCCTAGAGGATAGATTCCAGCACTTTAAGGACAACATAAATGACTTATTCAGTTCTCTAAAGTCAGTAAAGACTAAGAAAGATGAAATAAATAAATTAATTAATATGGCTATAGGCCAAGTTGGCCAATGGTAGGTTGTCAGTTATCAAGTAAAGTCATTGATCAAAGCCTTAGCCAAGAATTAAGTCCCTAAATTTAGGACAGTCAACCTAGCCCATTTAAATATGGCTATGGCTATATTGGTGGAAAAAATCAAAACCCTAAGCAGAGGGTCCAAGTAGATGGAGAACATTTCTAAGGACCTCAAACAACAGGAAGGTAAGATACTATACATATTGGATAGATTAATCAAAGATCCCACCTCACTTAGTCCTTTGGGCATTATCACTAATGAGGATTTCAAGCATAGAACTTCTCAATTCTTGTAGGAGGTGAGGAACCAAGGAGAAGGGAAAATAGACGCTGATAACAAGAAGATCATGGACCTACTTTTATCATCAGAGGAAAATATAGGAGATGTTAGGAGCATCAAACAAGCTTTGGAAAGGGTTGAAAGGGATCTGAAAGTCCTAGAAGACAAAAAATATCTATTCATGAGACCTATCATTGATTTCTAATTGATCAATGAACATCATTATAAAATGAATATCATGTAGGGAAGGTAAAAGATTGCATCAGCAAAAGGGTCTCTAAGTTATTTAAGTTAAGAATATTTTTTTTGTAATTAAACTTGTATAATTTTTGAAAAAGGGATATTTTTTTGCAAAGGCATGTGCAACTTGTGAAGCACATTACCTATAGGTTAGTCATTTTAGAATGTCTATAAAGTTCTCAAATAATTGTAAAAGGATATCTATCTTTAATAATTGACATGACTAACTGACATACCTCATGAAAGGCCTATATAAAGAGGTTTTACCAATTGTAAAAGAGAGTTTTTTAGCTAAAAACTATTTTTGTAACTTTTGATCAAATTAATACAAAGCAAGTAATTCTACAAAGTTTTTTCATTTTTACTTGTATGAATTGCTATCATGGTTTCTCATTTGTCTAGTCTAAAACTTATATTTGAATGGTTCTTATGAATTATGGATGTGCCTATTTAAGTGTAGAGTTGTTAATTTATGCTTATGCTAGATTAGTTGAAATTTATAAGCTTTACTTCATTCTCTTTACATTTCTTACATATGTGCTAATGTTGTTTGCTTGTAGGGGTGAATCTTTAAATTAAATCTAGTCTTTATCTGCTATATTTCATACTATCTTTAGATATTTGCCTAATGTGTGATAGGATTTGAGCATATGCTACTTCAGATCATATATTAGTTAAATGCATGTTCAGATAGAACTTGAACCTTGTCATGATGTTTGTGTTAAATATTAGCAACATATCCCTTCTTTGCCCTACTCTTTTTTTTATAAATTCACCTAGGATTAGATTCATTGTGAATATTCATCTTAGTTTAGCTTTAGACTTAGGTCTGATCATAATTCACTCTAATTAGCATATCTTACTTTCATTTTATTAAAGATGAATTATAAGCCACAGTGGCTCCCAACCACTATCTAATATAAATTTGCAAAATAGTTCATTTGTTCTACTTTTGTTCCACCAAAAATAGCAGGATTATCACAACATGCAACTCATGCAATAAACTCTCTGAGTTTAGAAATGAGAACTATTTATTAAACACTTTGGACCACCTATGATACATATTTAGGCATAAATAAAACTTATCGAGTCTTAATCTCTTTGAGTTCATGCCTTATGAGGTGCACTGGGAAAGGGGTGGGCAGACCATTAGTGCTTAGCAAGATTTTTGTCCATTTTACCACTTGTTATCTACACACTTGTCTCCTAAAAACCTTATACCTAAGCTTGTTCTTCTTTCTTACACATTCCTCAGTCATTTTCTACCTTTTATCCCACTTTTTCTAACCTTAACCCCCTTTTGATTGTTCACTATACTAGGTCAACTAGGTTGACATCGTACAATTTTGGGTGAAATTCATTTAGGGTCTAGGTTGGCTTTTGGCTGACCTAGTGAATTATTGTCCAAAACTATGTTAGGTCAACTGGGTCAACCCTATCAATTGAAAATTTTATAAGGGCTTAGGTTTAAATCTACCTATATATACAAGATCATTTCTCCAGTATTTAGATAAGAGAAGAAGAAGTAAGAGTTATTATGCATCTACTTATCCACCATTCTACTTAAGGAGAAAGCTTAGGGTTTCATACTTTCTTTAGAGATACAAATCTTGCTTTATTGAGAAGTCTTTTGGATGCATTGATAGATTGTGTATCCTGGATCTGATTTATCCTTATCATCTTTACATACCACAATAACCTCTTGTGAAGCACCTTGGTCAAAGGAGAGATTGAGGCTCGGCTAGTTCATCTTCAAAGGTAAGTATTCCTAACTTTGTTCTTCCTTTGTAATAGTATATAGATATGCATTTATACTTATCCTCCATGTATTAATATTTTGTATGCATTGATGTGATTATATATCTCTTATGCATGTTTACTTTTGTTGTTTATTATACCTATTGACCATTTTTGCCCAACAGGCCAAAAAATCGGTCCCCTTCTATCCCTGCTATTCTAGGCCATTTCATTTTTTATTTTACATGAATCTGTCCATTTTTATGGACTTAGTAGAATTTATACGGACTCTGTAGGTCCATTTCTATAGACTCTATAGAGCTTGGATTTCTACAGACTCAGCAATGAGGTTTCTACGGACTCTGCAGATCCATTTCTATGGACTCTACAAGTTTTCTATGGACTTCACATGGATTTCTACAAACTTTGCAGGGTTAATCTTTTGGCGCATGAAGAATCAATTTCAAAGAGTGCTGGGTTTTACAAGGCTTCTTCAGGCTCTTGTTAAAGAAAATCACAAGGAAGGTTGGCATCTTTGAACCATTGAACCGGTTCAATGCCTTGGTTCAACACCTTAGTTCAATCAATCAGTTCATCACTCAAGTTCATCAGCCTTGGTTCGTCACCGTGTTCAATCGGCCTTGGTTCATCACTTGGTTTAAATACTTGGTTCAATCGGCAAGTTCATCAGCTTGGTTCAACGCCTTGGTTCAATGCTTTGGTTCAAACAGATGGTTCAATCACTCGATTCATCAGACAGTTCAATGAGCTTGGTTTAATGCTTAGTTCAAAGGCTCGATGCGCAGTGTTGAACCGTTGAACCAGTTCAATGGATTGGTTCAATGGTTGGTTCAAGCGAATGGTTCAAAGGCTTGGTTCAAGCAAATGGTGCACAGTGTTGAACCATTGAACTGATGAACCGTTGAACCAGTTTTGGTTCAATGGGTTGGTTCAACAGCTTGGTTCAAGGGAGTGTCCTAAAGCTGAAGGGCAAGTGCCCTTGTGAAGGGCAGTTTTGAGCCCAAAAGCCCTTGAGGAGGGCAAGAAGCACTTCAAAGGAAAGATAGCCACAAAGGGTAAGTTTTTCAGAATTTTGACAAGCATGAATTCTTTTGGACTTTTTGTCTAAAGGAATTCCTTCAGACAAAAAGACTGAAGGAATTTGGGGGGAAGGCCTCTAGCAAAAAGAAAAGCCAAAGAACCCGAAACAAAAGGACAAAATACTGAGACAATTCTTGTGGACTTTTTGTCCATGGGAAAACTGTCTGTGGAAAAAGTCTGCGAGAAGAAATCTGTAGAAAAGACCTGAAGGATTTTTGCCAAGGACAGTGACGTCCTGAAAATTGTCAATTTTAAGGAGATGGACTAGCCTTTGGGTTTTCAATTTCAAGATGACGGCTGTGCAAACGTCAATTTTAATACAGTGAAATAGTCATTTGCTTTTGAATTGCTTGAGCGCCAATCATGAAAAGAGCCCAAGGAACGTAGCTACCAGCCATAAGATCACCCCTGAGGGCTGAAAGAGCAAAAGGAGACAAATCAGGAAGAAGACAAGGTGTAGAAAGAGACAAAGCAATTCAAGTGGCAAAGAGGAGGTGAGTTATTGCCAAATGAGTGGCACGGCCTATTTCCTCTAGTTTGCATTTATGAGGGGACAAACTATAGTCTATTTGTAGAAAAGAGGCATGGCCATGTTTTTACATTAATATGGAACACCAAAGTCAAATCAGGTGTTGACAATCACATGGTTTCCTCTTCCCAAGGTTCAGAATGCACATGGGCCACTTGAAAAAAGAGTACCAAAATCTTTCCTAGGAAGCACCAAGTTCTCTTCCTTTTTTGATATATTGTAAAAATTCTCATTTGAGAAGGGCACTCTCTTAGCCTTAAGGCAAAACTCTGCCCAAAAATCTCTCAGGGCTTGTAAGGCAGAGCTCTACCAAATTTTACCTTGAATCAGGACTTAGCATTTTTACCTCTATCTAGACTTGCACTTTAAATTATATGTCTGTGTTCTTCTTTTGTGTTAAGTCATTGTCTTTCATGCTTTTCATAGATCGATTATAACATGTCCAATGCATTGTGAAGTCTCTTTTCTGTAGGTCTACCAGAAGTGTCTACAGCAAGAATATAGGCGCATGTGAATAGGCTCTCAAAGTGTGTCTCAGAACACCTTTGCTAGTTCCTTCCTCCCTGTATTTTCATAGACCCCTAGCTAATTGTAATAGAAGAGTTTCCCACATTAGATAAAGTGTATGGGCATTTCTTCTTGGTGAAAAGTGTATGTTCGGGCTAGGTGGGTCAACATTTTTTGGTGTATAACCTTTTCATTTTTTAGGCTTAGGTTCTATTTCAGCATCTCTCTCTCCCTTTTCATCCCCCCCTTTTTCATTTTATTTATTAGTAGTAGGAGAAACCAGGGCCTAAAAGATACATTAGAGGGAGCTAGCCCTTATCTAGAGACTCTCCCCTCCAGCTTCATCGGTCCCACAGGTGAGAGGGGAGTTTCCATTATTGCGTGTGGAAGGCAGGAGCTCGGCCTCCTACCCTAGGTGCAATCCACTGCGTCAACAATTTTTGGCACACCTGATGGGACACAATTTTTACACTCAGTAAAGTTTCAAGATTGATTTTGGTCTTATTACATCAAATCAATAGTTTTTGGCATACCCAGTGGGACACAATTTTTACACTCAATAAATTTTTAGGATTGACACTAGTCCTGTTACAGCAAATCAATAGTTTTTGGCATGCCTGGTGGGACCAACTAGGATAGGTTTTGTCCAAAGAGTTGAAGAATTTTTGGTGTGTTCTTCAACCAACCAGCCTTTGGAGGCTTTTACATCAACACCAATGGTGACTCTGAGTTGATCAGCCAGTTAAGCAGCCTGGTGCCATCAAAAATCACATTTTTGTATGTATAATTCCTTTGCATAAAATCATGGACCTTGTTTTCCTTCTTATGACTTCGATCAAGCTTAGGATCTTTATGAAATCCCCTCAAGCAGCTCTCTTAGTTGCCCTTCAATGATAAGGGAGGTGGCATTGGAGTTTGAGAAGCAGGTAATGGAAATAGACAGACTGGATGAGCAGTATGGTTATCAATAGGAGCTGATGTACAAAGAGGCGTGTTTGTTTAGGCAAGCTCAGGCCTTACAATCCATGGAGGAAGAGGTAGCAAAATGGAGGAATCCATTCATTCAAGGTAGTTAGCCTTGCACACCCCCTCTTAGCCTAAAGAAATCCCCCTCTTGTGCACCAAATCCTTTCTACCAGATGGCACTTGCTCATTCTGGCTCATCTGATGCATCAATCAACCCTGCTCTTGACCCCGTGCACCTAGCCTTCAAGCATCAAAGGGAAATAGAACAATATCCCATGGAGATGAACCTTTTAAACTCCTTAGATCATGAATCTTCCTTTGGGGGGAGCATTATGAACCAGCACATCTCTCTCAAAACTACTCCTACTCAACATGATGATGTTAGTGACCTCCAAGAAAAACTTTTTCAGGATAATCTGGCCAAGAAAATTGAAGATTTAGAGGCTAGGATGAGGCTGCTCATGAAAAAGAGATAGAACTTCTAGACCTTGTGGAGGAGCCCCAGGACCTTGGAGAAAACAAAGTTGTTGCCTATTCACAGGAGCATAATTCCAACTTTGAGATCTTGAACTAGAAGAAAATATTAGAATCATGGGGCAGAAAGGAGGAGAAGAAAGGTTTTGCTCAAAACCTTGAAGAAGATGAAGCTGCTCCTGCTCATGATGATACTAGTTACCTACAAGAAAGGCTCTTCCAAGAGGATATAGATAGAAGAATTTCAGAGTTGGAATCCAGAGAGAGATTCCTCAGCCAATGTGTGATGGACAGTTCAGACCCAACGGCACATTCCATGTCTGAACACACCCCATCTACATACCTCCAAGAGAGCTATTAGGCCACACCTAATATCAATGAAGTGTTGACCAAATGGAAGGAGGAGAATCATTTGATTCTAGCTCAAGGACTACCTCCTCTTCCACATGGTTTTCCCACTTCATCCCTTCTCAAGGAGGAACCCATTCTACAGGAGGTGAGTGAGGAAGAAAAGATCCAATTTGTAGCTCTTCAGGGGGCTATCATGAGAGATAATGAAGAAGAAATCATCATCAATGCTCCTTGTGAAGACCTCATCAGCAATGGAGAAGACACAGGTCACACATACATGCGGATGTTCCAATAGTACGAGGAGGAACTTAAGCATGGTGAGCTCTCTCCCCCTTTGTTTGATGAACTTCCTTGTTGCTTCAATGAGTAGAATGACTACACTGAATAGCCTGAGTTGGAGGAGGATCAAGAGAATATCTTTGAACATCTAGAGATCCTGATCTTTGAGGAGGAAAAGGAGAGGTCTGTCTTCCTTGAAGAAGAAAGTTTTAAACAGAGAGGTGATGTTCTATGGGATGAGTAATCAGTTTGTGATTCCATTTCAGACATCATCATAGTCACCCTTCTTCAAGAAGGCCAAGAGGAAGTAGAGGATGAGTTTGACAGGATCTTCAATGAAGTAGAAGGAAATGGGTCGGACCATGATGCATTACAGAGGGATCATGCACAACAAAGGGCTTATGGTGATGAGCCAACAGCCATAGATTTCTTGGTGATATGCACCAACATGAAGGACCAGCATTCAACAAGCCTCCAAGAACAAGAAGAATACATGTATGTTGGAGGCATGTTTGATTCTGATCCACTTTGATACCAGCCAATCCAGGTGGCAGGCAAGAGGAGCAAGTCACCAAATCTCCTTTTCATTCAGCCACTTGTCTGGCACCATAAGTTTCCTTGCCAGGGAGGGGACTTAAGAAGTTTTCCCTTTGATCCAGGAGGGAAGCAGATGTACCTGGTTAGTTATACATAGTAGTTTGCTTTCAGTTGTCTTTCCTACTTTCCCTAAGTGCAGTTTGCACAAGTAGTGTTTTAGCCTTGTGTGTTTCCATTTGTGTCTGGGGTAAAAAGCTTCATGTTTGATTCTTGGATCTTTGGGGTTGTTGCTAACCTTTCTTCAAATCTGCATTTTGACTTTATGCCCAATGGACTACAAGGAAATTGGTCTCAGCATAGCAGGCATGCTTCCCCTGGGAGTCACCAATTTATTGACCATTTTTGCCTAATAGGCCAAAAAATTGGTCTCCTTCTATCCCTGCTATTCTAGGCCATTTCATTTTTTATTTTGCATGAATCTATCCATTTCTATGAACTCTGCAAAATTTCTACGGACTCTGTAGAGCTTGGATTTATATGGACTCAGCAATGAGTTTTCTACGGACTCTGCAGGTCCATTTCTACGGACTCTATAGGTTTTCTACAGACTTCAAAAGGATTTATACAAACTTTGTAGGGTTAGTCTTTTGGCGCATGAAGAATTAGTTTTAGAGAGTGCTAGGTTTTACAAGGCTTCTTCGGGTTCTTGTCTAAAGAAAATCACAAGCAAGGTTGGCATCTTTGAACCATTGAACCATTGAACTGGTTCAATGCCTTGGTTCAACACCTTAGTTCAATCAATCAGTTCATCGCTCAAGTTCATTGGCCTAGGTTCATCGTCGGGTTCAATCACTTGGTTTAATTAGCCTTGGTTCATCGCTTGGTTTAAACACTTGGTTTAATCAGCAAGTTCATCATCTTGGTTCAATGCCTTGGTTCAATCGCTTTGGTTTAAAAGGATGGTTCAATCACTCGATTCATCAGACAGTTCAATGAGCTTGGTTCAACACTCAATTCAAAGGCTCGGCACATAGTGTTGAACCATTGAACCAGTTCAATGGTTGGTTCAAGTGAATGGTTCAAAGGCTTGGTTCAAGCAAATGGCGCGCAGTGTTGAACTGTTGAGCTGATGAACCGTTGAACCATTTTTGGTTCAAAGGGTTGGTTCAATGGATTGGTTCAAGGGAGCATCCTAAAGCTGAAGGGCAAGTGCCCTTGTGGAGGGTAGTTCTAAGTCCAAAATCCCTTGAGGAGGGTAAAAAGCACTTCAAAGGAAAGATAGCTGCAAAGGGTAAGTTTTTCAAAATTTTGACAAGCATGAATTCTTTTGGAATTTTTGTCTGAAAGAATTCCTTTGGACAAAAAGTCTAAGGGAATTTGGGGGAAGGCTGCCATCACAAAGAAAAGCCAAAGAACCCGAAACAAAAGGACAAAATACTAAGACAATTCTCATGGACTTTTTGTCTGTGGGAAAATTGTCCATGGAAAAAGTCTGTGGGAAGAAATCTGTAGAAAAGACCCAAATGATTTTTGCCAAGGACGGTGACGTCCTAAAAACCATCAATTTTAAGGAGACGTACTAGCCGTTGGGTTTTCAATTTCAAGATGACGACTGTGCAAACATCAATTTTAAGACAGTGAAATAGCCATTTGCTTTTGAATTACCTGAGCGCCAACCATGAAAAGAGCCCAAGGAATGCAGTGACCCACTAGAAGATCACCCCTGAGGGCTGAAAGAGTAGAAGGAGACAAAGCAGGAAGAAGACAAGGTGCAGAAAGAGACAAAGTAGTTCAAGTGGTAAAGAGGAGGTGAGTTATTGCCAGATTAGTGACATAGCCTATCTCCTCTAGTTGGCATTTATGAGGGGACAAACTATAGTCTATTTGTAGAAAAGAGGCGTGGCCATGTTTTTACATTAATATGGAATGCCAAAGTCAAAGTAGGAGCTGACAATCAGACGGTTTCCTCTTCCCAAGGTTCAGAACGCACATGGGCCACTTGAAAAAAGAGTGCCAAAATCTTTCCTAGGAAGCGCCAAGTTCTCTTCCTCTTTTGATATATTGTAAAAATTCTCATTTGAGAATGGCACTCTCTTAGCCTTAAGGCAAAACTCTGCCCAAAAATCTCTCGGGGCTTGTAAGGCAGAGCTCTGCCAAATTTTACTTTGAATTAGGACTTAGCATTTTTACCTCTATTTGGACTTGCACTTTAAATTATATGTCTGTGTTCTTCTTTTGTGTTAAGTCATTATCTTTCATGCTTTTCATAGATCGATTACAGCATGTCCAGTGCATTCTGAAGTCTCTTTTTTGTAGGTCTACCAGAAGTGTCTACAGCAAGAATATAGGTGCATGTGAGTAGGCTGTCAAAGTGTGTCTCAAAACACCTTTGCTAGTTCCTTCTTCCCTGTATTTTCATGGACCCCTAGCTGACTGTAATAGAAGATTTTCCCACATCAGATGAAGTGTATGGGCGTTTCTTCCTGGTGAAAAGTGTATGTTCAGGCTGGGTGGGTCAACATTTTCTAGTGTATCACCTTTTCATTTTTTAGGCTTAGGTTCTATTTTCAGCATCTCTCTCTCCCTTTTCACTTTATTTGTTAGCAGTACGAGAAACCAGGGCCTAAAAGATACATTAGAAGGAGCTAGCCCTTATCTAAAGACTCTCCCTTCTAGCTTCATCAGTCCCACAGGTGAGAGGGGAGTTTCCATTATTGTGTGTGGAAGGTAGGAGCTCGGCCTCCTGCCTCAAGTGCAATCCATTACGTCAACAATACCCACTTTGTGCCACAAGCTTTGGTGAGCATTAGATTAGACTTTACTTTTTATTAGTTTAATGAATATAAAACATAGGACTTAATTAGGGTTATTACATGATTGTTTTTTAATAGAGGATTTGGAACCCTTCCTAGCATTGTGTATTGTGATAATATATCCCCTTATTAGGTCTAGCATATGCCCATATTGGTCATGTTTTTGATTATCTAATGTGTCCCCAATCAGAAGTGTATGGTATGATCTATCTTCTCTGAGTTAGGATTGATTTATAGACATGATGAATTTTTTATTGCATATAAGGTGGTCTTAGTGAAATCAATTAGAGTAATTGACACTCGCAAACTCTATTTGTGTAACAAAGAAGTGTCATAATGTAAGGTCTTATGGGACCAATATTCTAAGGATAGTGCCACTTGGGAGGACTATGATGAGTTTTACAAGCCATTTCCATATTTTTTTACTTGATTTATTTTTTCATACTATATTATTTACTGTTGAATAATGTTTTTTTAATTCATGACTTATGTTTTAATAAATTTCATTAGGATGATGATCAGCTTTAAGGGGAAAATATGTCACATCCTGATTTCTCTCTAAGCTAAATAGCTAGTTTGATATATGGATTATTATGGTTGATTAGTTGATTAACTAATATTTGTTTAATGCTTAATGGCATATGCCGATTATGAGACAATTTGTGTTATTTGATTTACACGATTAGTTTTCTATGAGTTAGCAATACGTTTATATTATATATATTATGATCATATTTATACAATACTATTTTATAGATATAATGATGTTTCAAGATAACTACCTTCATTGTTGTGAGATGGATGCAATATAGATTTTTCCTTTAGAGTATGATAGAGGGAGAGTCTCATCAGAGAGGGTGGTTAGATGGAGATGTTGGGGGTCGATAGATAAAAAAAATTTAAACCCTTGCACACACCACTTTAAAATATCATGTTTCGTAACTAACTATTTGATATAGATATCATAGTGTATTTTGTGTACTTTTATTTTAGGTGATTGTTAAAATGTTTTCTGGTATAATCTTGATTGATGATTATGATTGTATGACTATTCAAGTGGTTTCACTAGTTTTGTGGTCATATTAGTTTATCTTATATAATGCAATTGTTTGATTGAATGTGTGAATTTGGTTATATTTTGATTATCTTACTACATTGTTAAGTATGGTTGCACAGTGTTATGATCTGCTGAAATATTATATTGTTTTTATTCATCTATAAGGTTTAGATTATTATTATTATTATTATTATTATTATTATTATTATTATTATTATTATTATTATTATTATTATAAATCTATATATGTTAAAAGATATAAATATAATTGTTTTTAAATACCTTTGTATTTGATTAACTATTGGCAAAAGGTTTTTTTTTAATATATTGAATACATTGTTTTTATTGTTAAAAGATTTAATAATCATTGTATATATGATAAGGGATAATATAATCACATGGAACTATAATCTAGTAATATCTAAAAGTATTATCGTGTAATATAATCTATATTCTATAGTATTGGTCGAAGGTCAATGCATGGGAATACTTTGGTCATCAACAAAATGTTAGACTTTGTATGGAGTAGAGATTGGAAACTCAATGATTAAGGTTTAGTGGTTGATGGTTGTTTGTTATCATGTGGATTTTTAAAAGAATATATAATGATTTTTATAGAATGGATAGAATCCTTGAGATGATTAGGGTTATTGATAATTCATTGAATTTGGTTAAGCTTCTCTTTTGAGGAAAATATGGAGGTTCTGATGTTTGCATGGTGATGGACTATAGAAATTTGTTGAGTAAATTATGCATGCATTTAAACAGTCAGTTGAAGCGGTCATTAATGGTAGGAAGTAATAAAATTAAAAATAATATAGATAAGAGAAAAAGAACTGTGTGAAGGGACATGACTCATATATTAGATGAGAGAGTTGCATAATGTGAAGAAGGTGAAAACTTGAAGGAAAGAGGAAAGAATTTAATCGATTTCTTTGGTAGACACGGACAGGTTTTATATTTCAATTCCTATGTGAGTAATGAAACAATTTTTCAAACTAAGTATTAGGTTAATGGTTTTTCTATGTTTTAAATGTAGATATTTTAAGTGATATGTGGATCCCTATGAAAGGCTTGGCCTCCACAAAACCCCACTTTCAACTCAAGTAAAACCTAGGGTTGTGGGTTAAGCCATAGAAATACCAAACTATTAAGCTTTTATGGAAACTATCCTAAACTCTTAGTTTGAATAACTTTGTACATTAAAGAGATAATCATTCTTGATGGATATATATTTGTGACTCGAGCTAGATTGTTTGAATCAGTTGTATATAGTCATTTGGGTTTTTGAATATAAATTGAAACTTAGGTTAATATTTAAATTCTACGTTGTATACACCATGGGTCTTTAGGTATAATATGAGGAATTTTGTTATATGAAATGGTTGTGTGTGTGTGTGTGTGTGTGTGTGTGTGTGTGTGTGTGTGTGTGTGTGTGTGTGTGTGTGTGTGTGTGTGTGTGTGTGTGTGTGTGTGTGTGTTTGTGTGTGTGTGTGTGTATAAGTATATGTATATAAAATTATATACATGGTTAAAACCAGGAAGTGTGTGTGTATAATGTACATATATGTATACTTATATATATATATATATATATATATATATATATATATATATATATATATATATAATTATATTTACATATATATAAATAATGTACATATACATATACTTTTATATATATATAAGTATGTGTATATGTACAAATATATATATATATATATATAACAGGGTTATACATATAAATGTATATGTATACAATGATTACATAAATCCATTCAAATCGAGTTCAAGAATTCATATACAAACACACACACACACAAATATATATATATATATATATATATATATATATATATATATATTTGTGTGTGTGTGTTTGTATATGCATTCTTGAACTCGATTTGAATGAATTTATGTAATCTATGTGTGTGTGTGTGTGTGTGTGTGTGTGTGTGTGTGTGTGTGTGTGCGCGTGTGCGTGTGATTGTGTGTTTGTATATGCATTCTTGAACTCAATTTGAATGGATTTATGTAATCACTGTATACATATACATTTATATGTATAACATATATATATATATATATATATATATATATATATATATATATATATATATATTTGTGTGTGTGTGTATGCATTCTTGAACTCGATTTGAATGGATTTATGTAATCACTATATACATATACATTTATATGTATAACCCTATTCTTCTGTAGACATCAAAATCGTGTCTAATCCTTGGTCATCCTCCCCCTTGGTCCCCTTAGTCCACTTCCTAGCATTCCTAACACACACTTATTAATTTAGAATAATCATCTATTTTAAATTAATAACAAACCCCCTTTGCCACCTCTCCTCTCCTTGGATTCCTTTCCTTTAGATACCCTCATTTATCACCCTATGACCTATTCCAACTTCCCCTCCACTAATCCTCACGTTATTTATCCACCTTCGACCGTTTTCGCACAACCAATTGACCCGAGTAGCTGGAAGAACGGGCGAAAGGCTAATTTTAGCCTTTTTGCTATTATTCTAGCTATCGACGTCAGTTACCTATCGATCGACGTCGGTGGTATCACCGACGTCAGTTGCTTAAGACTGGCCTAAAGGTGATTTCTGGTCTCCTCTCTCGCATCCTCTTCTCCCAAATGCAAAAATCATCTAGCGCCCAGACTTCGACCTCTCTCTCTCTCTCTCTCAGACACACAGCAAGCTACAACAACAATAGGTACTCTACATCAGCCACTCCACCATCAATAGGGCCTCCACACCAGCAGCATCAACAACAGGGACAAGCATCAGTGACACTCCTTCTTCAGCAAGCCATAGGTAAGTATTTCCTCTGTGTTTTCATCATGTTTTCTAGTTATTGCTTCTAAGTGCTATGAACTAGACTCAGCCATCATCAACCAGACTATCAACCAGACCACAGACCCGACCTGCCCTTCCTAGAGAGGCTGAAAGGCCTCCTCTACCCCTCTATCCCTTTTTAACATTCTGTCATTGTCCCGCACCCCTGAAACAGACTCTCAGACCTCCAAACAGACTCTCTGCCCTACACAGACCATCCAAACAAGACTCTCAGACACCACGGACTAGACTCCAAACCATTCTGCATGACCATAAACCCGTCCAGACCTCATCCAAATACTACTACCCCGATCGACGCTGGCCACAAAGACCACTACCTCCACCGACATCGGTAGACTAACCGACGTCGATAGACCTTAACAACCGATGTCGGCAGACTAACCGATGTTGGCGACTGTGACTAGATCGACAGTAGCATTCAGGTAAGCATTTGCTTCTATTTATGTTTCAATTTTTAATCATTTTAGTCTTTTATCATTCTGCCTTTTATCAGACATTATTTTTATCAATTAGTGGGTTGACATCCCTCAAGGAAGTCTTTGTACTTTTGGGATCAAGATTTTGCTTGGCAGCCCACCATCTCCTCATCTAACACCTTCTTTGTTTTAGTCTCTTTCTTCTACAGGTGTCATCCTCCACAACCAAAGAGGAGTACCCTCATCATCTGAATTTGGTGCACAAGACCTCATCTGGGTATTAACTAACCCTAGACCATTTCTTAGTTTCTCATTTCACTTTGAATGTAGAAAGTGAAAATCGTATAGAAACATTCTGGCACGCCCGATGGGACCCTAGGGTCTTCCTTGGGTTCTTTTTCATTTTTTTTCATATAGGTACATTAGGTTTCTCCTTTTCACCTCTTTCTTCTATCTCTTCCAAAAGACACTATCAGCAAAAATTAAAAAGAATCATTCTTGTTCTTTCTTTTCTTGCATCTTAGACTAGTCAAGTCATACTCTTCAACCCTTTCTCAACTTGTTTTCATCTGAACTCACATTTCGTTTTGGGCTTAAAATACATTACAATTCATTTTTGCTTGCTTGTATTTTTAGCTCTCACATCTAGTAATTAACAACCGCATCATGAATTAATCGTAGACCACTTATGTTACACATCCAAATCACTTGCACAAATCAAACATCTTAACTCACCTGAGACAAGGCCCGACTTGGATTTCATCACCTAGCGGATACCTTACCCATCCCGGCAATCCCACTTGGACTTCACTACCAAGCAGAAAGCCCACTCTATTCTCTGGCAGAGGATAATCTCTAGGGGAAGTATATTTTGGCTAAGCGAGACCAGCTTATCACTAGACTCGTGAAGTGAGGGGAGCTTGTTCCTTAGCACCAGGCCAAGTACGGAACCTAACACAGACTCTTGAGCACCAAAATTAACCTGAAACCATCTCTAGACTACCTCTTCTAGGACCCGCTCTACAAGCCAAATTCCCAAACACATTCATCTAAGGCATAAGCCAACATGATTCTAAAGGTTGATTCTTAGGATTTAACACTTAGGGTCTGTCTGTCTCCATCTATTTTTCTATTCCTATCTTGTTTTTTAAGCTAGTGAGGATGTTTTCTTCTCTTTTTCAAAAAAACTTTCAAATTTTTTGAGTTTTTGGAAAACACAGTCACCGACATCGGTTTTACCACCGACGTTAGCACCCTTTCTTCACCGGCATCGGTTCTGACCGACATCGGCTATATATTTCACCAACATCAATTTTTCAACTGATGTCGATCACTGTCTAAACCTTTCTTCCCAAAATAGCAAGCTTAAAAACTTGACTTTCTTGTTGTCCAACACCCATTCTGGTTTTTTGAGACTAAAAACATAGTTTTTGCAACCTGACTCTTCTTGCTTTAAATGGTTTTGACACGCAGTCAAACTAGAACTCTTGTCAACCATGCAAGGCAACGACCGCTTCCACCCTCGCCATCTATGACTAGTCCTTTAATGGAGTATCATTCAGAGACCGAACGAACTCCTACCTGACCAAATCCCAATCAACCTTCAATTGTCCCTGAAGGGGACCCAAACTTTGAGAGACTCCTTGACCACAACGTCAAGGCTCTCCAACACTATCTCGCAAGAAACCAAATGCGAGACCTTTCAGGTGAAGCGGCGATGACATCAACACCATCCGCTACCCAGCCTTTTATGACTCAGACTATTGCCTCAACCATTAACCTGACCATGGCCAATACGCAAAGTTTGGCCTCCCCATCTATTTTTGGACTAACCTCCATCAGGGTTTCATTACCCCCTCAACCACACGCAATTTAACCAAATTCTACATCATACCAGAACTTGATTGTCTTGACTCCACACACACTTGTGCCTATAAATGTAGGAGTGTCTACCTCCCCTTTTTCCAATGCCACCATGCAACCACCTTTGGCGGTATCTAGTCAACTTATGCCTTCTACTTTCACGACACAACCACCCCTGGCTTCCACATCTATCCCAATGACTAGTCACCCATACATTGCACCTATACAAGCGCAACCAACTACGTCATACACCTCTTTTAGCACCTTTCAAGCACCTTACAACCAAGGGGGTGCCCCTCCCACAAATCCATCAATTGATCTCATCAAAATGCTGATGGATAAAATGTCTAGTCTTGAAGCCTCCATTTCTAGTTCAAGCAATGTTCTTTCTTATGACCAAATTTGCAACCAACCCATTCATCCCTCTGTCCCAATCTGACCATACCCCAACTAGTGGGAACTTCCTAAATTTACTCGCTTTTAGAGTAAGGAAGACCTGCAGCAACATCTGTGAGCATTCAGACATACTTGTTATCTCATAGCCCATGACGATGCGTTACTTCTACGCACGTTTCTTATGTCACTTTCTGGAATTTTACCACTATCATCACACACCAAGACATGACACTGAGCATTTTTGCGCTCTTAAAGCTGTCATTCGTCAACACTAGAAAAAGGATACCCTTCTCATCAAGGATCCTCTTGACCACCCCTTCGACAAATCATCAACACCGACCCATGCTTCTCAAACCTCATCACCTAAATCAGGATCTCCATGCCAGACAATGGTCCCTTTAACCCCCTTATTCGACATTAACATAGTCAATCTGACCACCAAGCCTCAACTGACCTTGACCAATCTGTCAAACATTCTCCCTAGCCACTAGGGGAATTCAACGTTCATCCAAGCCTCGACCAACCTTTCAACCCAGTCTCGACCAAATATCAATCACTCTTTTAATCCTAAACCTTGACCAGACCATTGACCAGACAATCAACCAAACCTTGACCAAACATCAACCAACCTTTTAATCATGACCTTGACCAATCATCAACCAAACATCAACCAACCTTTTAATCATGACCTCGACCAATCATCAACCAAACATCAACCAACCTTTTAATCATGACCTCAACCAAACATTGACCATGACATCGACCAAACATTCAACCCAAACATTCAACCAACCTTTTAATCAAAACATATCAACAAACATCAACCAAACATCATCCAGCCAAACAATCCAACAATATATCAACCAATTTCACATCCAACATCAATCAACATGTGACCAATCTCGAAGAGGCAAATGGGGCAAATTTGCTCCTAATTAACTCAAACCTTATCATAACGCACAAGCATGGACTAGGGACTTATCAGAACCTGAGCCCTTTAATGCCTTACATCTGTGACCATTCTACTATTAGTCGAGTACTCATCCACTTGACATTTTACTTGAGCTCATCCCTTGAGTAACCCCCTGTCATTGTCATTCCTATTCCTTTCAACCCTATTTCCCAACATTAGTCAACCCTTTTTGTCAAGCAAGAATGCTTTGTCCTAATAAAAGGGAACCCTTAAATCTCTAGAGGCTCATCTATGGCTAAAAACTTCAGTCAACAAAATATATCAAAAATGGGATACATATCAAAGGTCATAAAACTCTAAATGTAGACTGCTCCCTCGAAGGACAGCTACATAATTGTTGTATTTACTAGACTGTTCCCTCGAAGGACAGCTAGGCCAAGACATATCAAAAACATTTAAAGCAAAACTATAGACCACTCCCTCGAAGGATGGCTATGACTAAATCTTGCTATAGACAGCACTCTTTCTTAAGCTTCCCGCATCGATCAACTTCACATATATGACCACAAAGCAAAGCAACATCCCAATGTAGACTTCTCGCATCGATCAGTCTACACCAAAAAAAAATGACTGACAAGCTATTAAGTCATGAACATGCCTATAGTCATTCTCTAGGTCACCTATAAAAGGGGCAAGGTTATTCCTACCAAAAAGGGTTACCCCATCCTCTCATATCACCCCAACATACTCAAGGGATTCGATTACTTCTCCAACATCAACCAATGGTCAACGACGTAATGCATAAACGGGGCTTTGGCTCTAACAACCCCTATCTATGCTCTCATTTCGGTCCTTGTCAATGAAAGAGCAATTCATCTTTCACTTATCTTTCACACCTTGGTCACAACCAACCAACCCAAACATTTTCAGACCAACAACATGACATCATACATCATCCTAGTCCATTTCACATAGTTTCTATGGACAACAATACACATGGAAACTATCGACCACACAATTTATGTTAAGCATAAACCATTACTTGTTGAAGCATAAATAGACTCAATTCATTTTAGCATACATCCATCACGAATATGGAAAATTGCTAGAGATGAAAGACCCCTCAACCAATGTTACAGAATACACCATCACACAATATGGAAAAGGCTGTAACATCATCTTATCCTCATCATTTCAACACATGACCAAACCAACTTATTGACCCCTTTGACCCCTAGCCTGAACTACATTGGTCTAAGGCCCTAAAAGACCGAGGCTATGTAGACAACACTCAGTTGACACGACGTCCTCTGGGGTTAGCTCGACCACCCTCGTTTGTTCATCTCTCTAATGGACAAACCTTCTTTCCTCCTTTGACCATGACTTGACCTCGACCAAGACCAATCCATAACTTCAACCCTCTTCCTCCCTTTTAGGGAGAACTACATTGGCCTGAGGCCCTTCACACAGGGGCTATGTAGGCAACACTCAGTCTTTTGAGGTTAGCTCGGCCACATTCTTTCGTCCATCCATTCATTTGACCAGCTATCTATCTCGACCCGCCTCGACCAATGACATTGGAGATCATGCCTATCTCCTTCGACCTCGACCACTTCCAAGACAACTTTGCCCTGGTTGTTTTTGCATGTATGTTACCTCATGAATGGTTAGCAAAAATTTTTGTAGACCACATTTTGACCCTCACAAGTATAAGATCGCAAGCCGGTTGATCCCCACTACTTGTGATATTTTCGTGTTTCCAGGAGCACTTCCTGAGCTCAGGATACTTGGAACACGATGAACATTGGAGCTTCAGCTTAGATTGAATAACCCGATCAGCTACGACCAAATGCTGGGGCCCAGTTACTTCAATTTTGGTACTCCTTGACCCTCGACCTATGATAATTTGACCTGACCATCCCGTGAAGTGGTATACGTGCAATCATGACTATTGCAGCATTCACACTCACCATTTTCATCCACTCTCTATCAAATCGGCAACCAATTTCAAGTTCCCTTCCCTTGACTCCCGCTTTGAGGGGGAATACCTCATCTCACATCTGGTGCAAATACCCTCTTATTTTTGTCTTTCAGTTCATTCGAACAATCAATAGGACAAAATCAACCTTATCCTACACCTAGGGCAATCAACTCCTATTTTTGTCTTGCAGTTCATCAAGAACAACCAACAAGACAAATAGGGGTAAATGTAGACACCAAAATCGTGTCTAACCCTTGATCATCCTCCCCCTTGGTCCCCTTAGTCCACTTCCTAGCATTCCTAACACACACTTATTAATTTAGAATAATCATCTATTTTAAATTAATAACAAACCCCCTTTGCCACCTCTCCTCTCCTTGGATTCCTTTCCCTTGGATACCCTCATTTATCACCCTATGACCTATTCCAACTTCCCCTCCACTAATCCTCATGTTTATTTATCCACCTTCAACCATTTTTGCATGACCAATTGACCCAGGTAGTTGGAAGAACGGGCGAAAGGCTAATTTTAGCCTTTTTGCCGTTATTCCAGCTACCAACGTCAGTTATCTGTCGGCCGATGCCGGCGGTATCGCCAACGTCAGTTGCTTAAGACTAGCCCAAAGGTGATTTTTGGTCTCCTCTCTCACATCCTCTTCTCTTGAATGCAAAAAATCATCTGGCACCCAGACTTCAACCTCTCTCTCTCTCTCTCAGACACACAGTAAGCTACAATAACAACAGGTACTCTACATCAGCCACTCCACCAGCAACAGGGCCTCCACACCAGCAACATCAACAATAAGGACAAGCATCAGTGACACTCTTTCTTTAGCAAGCCATAGGTAAGTATTTCCTCTGTGTTTTCATCATGTTTTCTAGTTATTGCTTCTAAGTGCTATGAACTAGACTCAGCCATCATCAACCAGACTATCAACCAGACCACAGACTTGACCTACCCTTATCGGAGAGGCTGAAAGGCCTCCTCTACCCCTCTGTCCCTTTTTAACATTTTGTCATTGTCCCGCACCCCTGTAACAGACTCTCAGACCTCCAAACAGACTCTCTGCCCTGCACAGACCATCCAAACAAGACTCTCAGACACCATGGACCAGACTCCAAACCATTCTGCATGACCATAAACCCATCCAGACCTCATCCAAAGACTATTGCCCCGATCGACGCTGGCCACAGAGACCACTGCCTCCACTGACATCGGCAGACTAACCAACGTCAGCAGACCTTGACAATCGACGTCGACAGACTAACCGACGTCGGTGATTGTGACCAGACCAATAGAAGCATTCAGGTAAGCATTTGCTTCTATTTCTATTTTAGTTTTTAATCATTTTAGTCTTTTATCATTATGCCTTTTATCAGACATTATTTTTATCAATCAGTGGGTTGACATCCCTCAAGGAAGTCTTTATACTTCTGGGATCAAGCTTTTGCTTGGCAGCCCACCATCTCCTCATCTAACGCCTTCTTTGTTTTAGTCTCTTTCTTCTACAGGTGTCATCCTCCACAACCAAAGATGAGTACCCTCGTCGTCTGAATTTGGTGTGCAAGACCTCATCTGGGTATCAACTAACCCTAGACCATTTCTTAGTTTCTCATTTCCCTTTGAATGTAGAAAGCGAAAATCGTATAGAAACATCTTCACTATGTACATATATATTTATGTTTGTATCTTGATATTCAACTATGTGTATATATTTTTACATAAACCTGTATTACACATTTTTAAGGGTTTTATAGAGGGTAGTTGTATCCCGTTGTGAACATGCATGTACATACGAATTAGGAGTTAAGATTTCTTTGTGGTGATTTTGGTACAAACATATACAAGTTCAAAAATATAGTTATACTATAAATTTTATAATGAAATTATATAGTATATATATTAGATCATATAGCTTTGTGATTTAATCAAGTTTAGTCATTTTATAAAACTCAGGAATGGGTAGGAGAATGGCTGTATGTGGACTGTGTTATGTTTTTATGTGAAGATCAAGTCCAGAATCATTATTGAATTTATACATTTTAATATGATAATTTTGCGTTAACATTGTACCTAAAATGAGATGACTATGTATTCTAAAATTATCTTTTAAAAAATAGAAAGTTTAAATACACTCAATCAAGGAATTAAGCACGAGGAATTATTTAAATAAAGGCATACAAAATGTTTCATGTGATTATATGGATGACCCATATGGGGCTTAGTCAATTGTGTTTTTAGATTAATTATATGCATTTTTGATTATATGAAAGCTTCAAAATGATTGAACTAGGAATGTTTTTGTTTAATTAAATAGAACATATGATTGGTTGTATGTTACATGTGGATTTTCTGAAAGTTTGAATGTTTGTTTTAAGTAAGTGTAAATGTGGGGAAATTATCTAGTTTTTAAAAAGGGTCTATGGGGATATTTTATAGAGTGGATTTATACATTACAATATATAGAATATTCTAAGTCATGGACAGTGGATGTCTACTCAGAATGTACCATATACGATAAATAATTGTATTACCTTAAAAATGTTTTAGGGGGTTTAATATATATAAGGTATAAATACATGATTTTTGGACTATGTAATACATCTGAATAGATAGTACCATTTAAATATAAATATGCATATTATACTTAGTTGTATTGTGCTTGAAAACATTATTATCATTGGTGCATAATTGATTTCTTGAGTTATATTTTAATTTAATGGATATAAGCATTAAAATATTGTAATTAAAAGATTAAATTTAAAAAATTATGATGTTTGGATTGGCTTTGTTTATATGTGGAATATAAACTATACTTATAAATCTTGAATATATAATTGTTTCATGAAGAAATAGCATTACGAGTTACTTGGTATGATAAGTAACTAACAGTTTTGATATGATCATACCCAGATATTATATTTATGACTATTTTTGGATTTTTTTTATTATATGTAATAAACTAGATAAATGGATTCATTACACTTCATTTTATGGATAAATGAATGTATGATAAATTCTATACTTAATTTAATTTGGATGTGCTAAGGAGGAATATTTTTGAATGAATATATTGGTTTCATTATTATTATATGTTTTTACCACATATCACATTCATGACCATAATTAAGTAGTGGATAGATTCCACTGGCTTAATTAATACTATCATGTAAGATGAGGTGTAATCCAATCAAGTGGTGTGTATGAATTTGACTAATCTTAGAGATCATTTATTATTAAAACTTTAGTCAAAGTAATGTCTATTAAACATTGTCATTTCATATGTTGATATAGTTTTCATATTTGTTTGATATCATATTAGAATAAATTTCTTTATGGTACACTATGAATTAGATATCTTCGACACATGGATTCTAGTTTGTTACTCTATATTCCTGCATCATCATTATCTACCCATCTATGAATGGAGGGCCATCCCTTTATTTGGGAGATAGTGTGGGTGATATATGGTCTATGGTTGGTATGGAAAAGCACTCAGATGATGCTCTTCCTCCCTGTTGGAATACTATACTTGAGACTACACTTGAGATTACATATTAATACTTAAGTCATGGAGACTCTTGAATCATGGAGACTCTGCTTAGAGGATCTTTGTATCATGTTTTATCATTTGAGATATTTTATGTATTATTGAAACTGTATATTTTATACATTGTAATTCTATAATAGAAGTTGTAATATTGTATCAGTTGTGGCTAAATTTGTACTATTTCATTTATGATGTGATGCAGTAATTATGGTTATTCAGTATTGTTCATGATTTATTTATATATTCATGGTGATCCTTAGCTAAGTGGATAAGCTATAACCTTTATGGTTAACTAAATTAATATAGTTAGTTAAATATCATTAGTTAATATTTTTTGTGGTGAAATATATATGTTGAATATGTGTATTTAATTTTTAAAATAAATTATTATAATATTTCGGTAAAACCCTGTGGGTTTGTTACATCCTTAAATATATTATTTAGGTGTCTTTTTATAAATTATTTCTCAAAGGTTTCCTATGAGATATATGGAATCATAACCCTTGAGAGCACACAATTGGGTCGACCACAAAGCAACATCACCCACCAATTGGTAGGCTCCTATGTGATCCTTGATATTGGAGCCCATATTATGTAGAATGAAATATTTCTTCAAGTTAATCATCCAAGCCATAGTGGCATCCCCAATATCTCCAATAGAGAATGTGGGCAGAGGAATATTATTGATCTCTTTGATGATGGATCCATAACATATTTTTTCCTTGTATTCTCATCTCAAGGCTCTTCTTCATGCTCGCCTTCCTACATATTTCTCAAATTGGTCAACATTAGATTGTACCCTTCCATTTTTAATTGGATGTTATATAGTGAACCTAAACTATCATTCAAAATAACATTCTAATCATCAAAGATCTCATTTATAGGGTTTTCATCATCTTTAACATTACTATTTTTATGATCAACTTTAGGATTGATGTTTACATGCTCATTTTGATCATGGTTATTGATGAGATCACTTCCAGCATTCTTCACATTTGTATTGCCTCTAGTTCTCACCATCATGAGAGACATTAAACACAACTTTAGCTAACATTTTTCTAAATTTACCTATGGTTGAACATGATTTGATACCACATGTCATAACCTCTAAAATTCAAACCAAGAAAAACTTTTAATTTCATGGTTATGAAGACTGATTCCAACAATATGTTAACCAACTAGGAGCATTATTAGAAAATTATGCTATAAAACATATCAATAGAGAAAAATATATTACAAGTATAAGAATTTTTTTTCACTCTAATAAGAGATACAAATGAACACCATACTTTATGATCTTTCTTTTGATGATAGGTCATACTTCAAGTATTGGTTATAAACCCCTTATTGAATAATTTTCCTTTAAATACTTTAATCATGTTACGAAAACATGGTGACCATCTTCATAAGTTTCATATCAGTTTATAACAAATTATAAATAAAATTCCAATGCTACTTATAAATCCAAACATATATAATTCCATTTCAATATAGTTAAGGTAATGAAACCAAACACAAACTATAAATATATATATTGCTTTCTCATGAAATTTTCTTCCATGTTCATTATGAATTTAAGAAAAGTAGAGGATATACAAATTATAAATGTAAGTTGTCATTATTAATCAATAGAATTTATATCAAAATATATTATCTGATTGCAATATAACCTCATCATCCTTAACCCAAAAATTAACACAACACAATTACAAATATTTTGAACTCCATGTTAGTATCATTCCAAAAGGAAGACACTTAACTTATTATGAATATCATTAGGTGAATCTAACTTAGATCTTTTTTTGGGGATTTTAAATCTAGGTAGATCTAACCTTCACATACTTTCTTCTTAATGTTCGAATTAGTTATTTGCATGCATTGCTATTCATGAGCAACTTGACAACTTAATCCAAATTTTAGTATAACATAAAGTGATAAAGATTGCCAATCATAACAAAACATGATCTAAGTTATTGCATTCAAAGGATGCAATAATCAATCATTTTTCACATGTATACCATGCCACTTAAAATAGGTTTGCACTACCTAACAATTAAGACACTAGTTTAATAAATGGATGTGCCTTAATAGGTATGCAAATGATTGTATCAACCATTCATCCATTCATAATACAAAGACTTACTATAGTTTAATTTAGAAATGGACATATCCTTATAATTCATCAATGCAAAACATCCAATGACAGATAAGATATAATTTTTTTTATAACACTTTAATATCACAAAAAAATCCACTTATTTCCATATTTCCTAATTCATAAGTTTAGCTTAATAAAACTTCTAGATTTTATTAGAACATTTATTTAATTTATAAAGAAATTTATTGCTTTTGTATTGAAATAAGTAACTAACGAAATCATCATTCAATCCAAGAATTGACAAGACTATTATTAACAACCTTATATTTATCAAGTGTAAATAATGCTAAATAACAGTTAAGAAAAGAGACATTCTTGAACTATCATTCACTCTTAACTATCATATAAATTTAGTTCATTACCAAAAAGTATAAAATAAAACCACGAAGTTGATATTCATCATAAAGCATAAATTATTAATGTATGACCTTGGTCTAGAGTCATCATTAAAAATATTTAAAGGAGTAAGAACCATTTTAATCTCCTAGAAGATTTTAATTTCTTCCTCAAGTCAACATTGAAAATCATTCATGGAAATAGAAAACTATAAGACTTAATTTAATTCCAAATGAAATCTTGTAGATACTTATCAATTTACTACAACTAAGAACTTTTTTTAATATCAAGGAAAATATCCTAATAAATTTTATAAAATATAAATTTCAAGAGCATAATGTTATTATCTCAATAACAATGATAACTAATAAGATTAAACTCATTAGAAAATGAAAACTACAATCAATTAACTTGCATCAAAATTCTCAATAACCATAATATCCAGCTTACTATGGTTGTACATTACCTTTCCCTTTCAAATGAAAAGCTACAATATTCAATGTATAATCTTATTCATTACCGAATAACTACATCCATAAACAAATTCATTCATACTCTAGATAACACATAGCTTTCATCATCTAGTTATAGGATAAATTTATATAAGACAACCCAAAAAGTGAAATCTGCAATCACTTAAACAAATTAGTGAAAATAGCATACATTATATATACAACCATCACTATTTAAAAAAACATGGTATATCCATGCTTGAATCAAACCAAAAATATAGAATTGATAATCTACTTGAATATACCAATCATTGAATTATTAATACATAGTGATTTGCATGCAATTCATACCAAGATAAGCTCAAGATGTTATGATATGAAAGTATGGGAATCAAAATGTAAAATAATAAATTATTTCATCACCATTGAAATTGAATAATGAACACATTAAACTTAAACAACCAAACATAACTCAATAAAAAGCATAAATACACTCTTTTACCAATTTATGTGCATAGTCAAGTAAAAGTGAAACGTATAATTATAAATCTTAAAAATCAAAAAGTTTCAATACATATCAACCTCAAGATTTGAACCTTGAAAGGATAACCCAACTTGAAATAATCAAATTACATGATCATATTTAATAAATTGATCTTCGCTAATGTTATTAATATAAGAATATGTTTAATATGATTGTCTAAACACAAATCAAACAATTGAATACCTTATGACTAAATAATAAATTTACCTAAAAAAAAATCATATGTAATAACCTTGTAAATTTGTACCAATAGTCAAAAAGATTATTAACCAATATATCACATGATTATTTCAAGTAATAGGTTAATAACCCTAGTATATTGTAGTATGAATATCTTAATAGTAAAACATCAAGATAAGATTATAATTTGAATAAAATCATAACTAAATTCAAAATCATTATAATAAATATAAATGACATGTATAGGTTACAAAATATAAAATAAATCTTGTCTATCTGAAAGTCAAAGAATGCAAAAGAATCAAATAATAAAACCTTTAAGAAATTTAACACAATTAATTTTGAAAAGCATTTCAAGAATGAATAATACATAGTCAATAACTTGCAGTAGTCCCCAAAAATATTCATATGCACAATCATGTTTGGAAAACATCCATTAAGACTTATTTAAGCATACAAATGAACCAAACCATTTATTGGATCCCTATCCAACCCATCCATCAGATGGGAAGCGGGGTAGGTAACGATATAATGAATCCAAAACATACAGATATATGACTATAATAAAATCACAAATTAAATTTAAGGTTTAGGCTAGGGTTACTCACAGGTAGGATAATTAGAAAAATACAACAAACCCAAAAGCATTCCATCACATAGTTGTGCTTAACAAATAGGTTTTCCTAAAAATTCAAGCCATAACATTGTAAAAATAATAATTGTATAGGCAAAAACATGTGAATAAAAGCCATGTAAATCAAAACATATCCATAGCTCAAACTTCATATGGTATTTCACCCATACGCTATCTAATAATACCATAAAACACAAAAAACACAAAAACCATCAATTTTAGCTTATTTATACATCATTCAAGGGAGAGATAGAGAAAATAATACCTCACCCATTGTTGTGTTTTCATTGTCCATATTTTACAATCAAAACAAATCATTTTAAAAGCATAAAATGAATGCTTATACTTAGTAAAGATTTACAATATTCAAATCAATATTTTGGCTTTCCATTCAAAATAAAAATGGCATATTTAAACTTTGAATAAAATGCCATGAAAAAAACATAGCATACTTGTTCAAAGAAGTACCCACTGCCATGTTCATAGCCATTCTGCCTTCTCAAATTTCCTTCCTCTTATTTTCTTTCTCCCTCTTCCCTCTTCACTTTTTACTTATTTCCACCTACAGTACCATTTAAACTTTCTAAGTATCTTTGAGTTGTAGTTCCAACTATAAAAACTACCTAGTTATTCATTATTAGAACTTGTAGACATCAAATTCCTATCACTATTTTTTTGAAATTTTCAATCTAAGAAATATTTTGTGACAATGCACAATCTAGGCCAAAATCATTAAAATGATCTAAATCATTTGAACTTGTCACGTATAAGTGCTAATTTATGCTAATGTATCCCTCAATGGGGTAATGCATTTTATGTGATTATTATCTTTTCTTAAATCACTTCAAGTCAAATTGTGACCGTGAAAATGATGTCTTAGACCACTGAATTCTTCTAATTTGGAAACAGATGTCACATGCATGTGTTATTTTGCATCCATAATACCCTAACTGGGGTATTGCCCTATACATAACTGATACCTTCTTATGAATATACTCCAGTCAAATTATGACTTAATAAATTGACATTTTGACCAGTTTGATTAACTAAACAACCAATTTCCATAAAATTACAAAAAATTAATCAAACTCACTTAAGCAAACTAAACCAAATTAATAACTTAAGTGAATATTTCATCAAAAATATGGAATGTCTATTTATTGGAAAGTCATGACTCAAAAATCCAAAATATCAAGATTGGAGGACATAATCATTTTGACCTATTTCTCCCCACATGGCCCTAAATCAATTGGAATTAACCTAAACTTAACTACACTTGGGTTACGGTTAATATATAAGGCTATAAATACAAGGTTTTTACATTGATCAAACAAGTTATTTTTGTGTAATGTTATTATGCCCAAATATCTTCAAAAGCTTTATCTATACAAACTTACTATGTATAAATTGCATTAGAAAAGCTTCACTCATTCCCCTAAATTGACCATATCAATGAACCAAAGTTATTGGTGAACCAAGAGATGATGGAGGTGCATGCTACACCACATTGACAAAGACTTAGATTACCAAATATGGGCATAAGCATGTTTATTGACCATTTTTTGAAGGAGAGCCACTACTTGGAACGTATTGTTTATCTTACTTTTGTAATTATTTTCTTAGGTTCATTAACACTACCCCTCGAGGGAGTAGGATTATCACATTGTGTCTTTTATGCTTATTTTGGGTTTTTCTCTACTAACATATGGACTAACTTAATTTGTAATCTTACTCTACATTTTGGCATGTCTGATGGGACTCGTACCTCACATAAGTATTTATAACTTCTAATTTTGCATTCAAACCCTCTTTGGAGGTTGTTTTGCACTTATTTTTCTCTCATTTTATGATTTTATGGCCTCTGAGAAAAATAGTGGATTTGACCTATAAAATGGTAGAATCACTTTGAAAGTCATTAAAATTGACTTGGACATTGACAAGAATTCCCTGAGTAATGATAAAATGGAATCCATGAATGGTGAAATTATTTTATTTGTTCTCTATCCATCTATGTGTCTTATAAAAATGAGAATTGCTCTATCAATCGGCAAAATCACTCTATCAATCATTGGAATCACTCTATCAATCAGCAAAATTATTATACTAATTAGTGGAATTGATCTGCTAATCAGTGGGATCACTTTATCAGTTGATGAGAACGCACTATAGAATGGTGGGTTTGCCATTAGAACAATGAAATCACCCTGGAGCTAAAATAGGTAGGTGACTAATGCTTCTTTTATTTTTATTATTTTTATCACTTTAGCAGAAATGCCTTGCATATCATTAGAAAATGCCTACTAATAAGCAAGATCACCCTATAATTGGTAAAATTACAAAATAGTATATTCTATGTTTCTATCTTTCAATGGAATTGTAATGTGGAACGGTAGGAATGCATTATGGAATGGAAAGAATGCACTGTAAAACATCAAGATTACTTTGTGTAATGGTGAGATCAGCCTACACAAAAAAATAAAGACCTAAAATAGTGAGCTATAAGTTTATTTAATAATCTCACACCCTAGTTTTAGACTTTTAACACCTTGTTTGCAAGATTTAAAGTCACTTAGTCTCCATTTCATAACAATCAAGGAGTAAACTTAATTTCACATCTCTTTTTGGTGCTTGAAATTAATGCAAATATTAAATTAAGCATTCTTAAGAGCTTTTTATTTTCTTATTTTTGATTGGGTATTTGTTTAATCAAAATGAGTGTTGCATGTATGCTCTACCCATGTCCCCTTTAGGGAACTTGGGTGACCAAAAATGCTCACTCTTTGTATTTGTCACTTTATCCAAATGTGCAAAAGGAAAGTCACCAAGGCCTTCCCCAAAGTCTGATATATTTGGGTGACCCAAAAATGACCCCAAAGTCCTTATATTTTTATTATTTTTTCATCTTTTCTTGTGGGTGGGAGTTTAAAGCCTCCCCACAGGTTCTCTAGGGAAGCGTTGACCCAATAATTTATCTCCTGACATTATTTCAACCCCATTCCATAATGGGTATGTAAATTGAGGGTAACCCACTAGGACACTTGTTTGAGAAATTAAATAAGCTTCGTTAGTGGTACTAGCCTTAGACCATAGGGGCAACTCAAACATTGCACTACACTAAGCAATTGATGGATGTAGTGGTTGTGAAAAGGATAAGACATTTTCACAACAAGATGATTGATGCAGATCCAAATGACATGATTGTATCTCTAGTGTTAGCCACACTTGGGACCATCTAGACACACAAAAAAATTAGTTTTTAGACAAACCCCATTTACCATAGACATATTGTTGATGTAGGGCAAGTAGCCCAAAGTTTCATGTCATCGTACAAACTCTTGAGAGAAGAGGGGCATTAAAAAACCTAATTTTCATGCATTTTTTATTTTTTGGATTAACAAATTAATAATTATCTCAAGAGATGTATATATATGGAATTCAATAGTATGAAGCTACCTTTTCAGTTTTAGGATTAAGATGTTACACCTAGTTGTTTATGTTGTTTGTCTTTTTTACTTACATGGTATTTTTGAGTCTAAAACCCATTTGTGTGAAACAAAATGGTGCCAAGAAACACAAACACATGTTATACACCATATCTACTGAACAAAGAGGTGTTATGTGGGTCAAATCAAGTTCAAACACATAGTCCATTGCACATTTCTAAAATGAGGTGTTACTCTACCCAATTTTTGGGAAATCTTTACCTCATGTTAGCGTTATGATATTATTATGTTGTCTATATATTACCATTGTGTTATCCAATTGAAAACCATTAAAATTAGTTCCATTTGGACCCAAATCTAGTTTGGGATCATTTTTTAATGTCAGTGTTCATTTTTAAACCTACATACCTTTTGTAAGCCAAGTCATGTCAAATCAAGGTTTTTTTTAAAACCCAAATACTTATTCAAAGCCAAGTCAATCTAAGTTGGGTTAATTTTGAATCACATGTCATACCACACTCCATTTCTCTATACTAATACCACCCTTTATGGGGGCATCTTTTTTGGATGATATAACCCTCTTTGGGCCTAATTTGTAATCACCAAACCAATCTGTGCCAATTTTTGTACACCAACCCCATCCTCCTCTTTTGGCTTGCATGAGAAACCAAGCTCCATAGCACTCAAAGGTTACCATTTTAGTTTATCCTCCTTCATCTTGAGTGAGAAACCAAGATCTAGAGCACTCTAAGGTTACCATTCTATGTTTCTTCCTTTGGCTTGCGTGAGCAACCAAGCTTCACAATGCTTAAAGGTTACCATTCTATGTTATCTTCCTTTAGCTTGCGTAAGTAACCAAGTTATACAATGCTTAATGGCTACTATTTTAGGCCCTCCTCTTCTAACCTACATTAGTAACCAAGCTTCATAGCACCCAAAGGTTACCATTATAGGCTCTCCTCCTTCGACTTGCACTATCAACAAAAATTCACAACACCTAATCATTACCATTCTAGGCCCACCGCCAATGTTTGTTGAACCCATCATTGATGAACTTCAATTAGATGAGCCAATATTTTTTGATCCCTTCTTTGATGGTCTAATTTTTAGAGATCCCATTATTGAACCACAAACCATTAATCATCTAGTACCAACTATTCTGCATTTTATAAAATATGTGTCGGTCTTCAAGCCACAACAGATCCAACCATTACCTCTTTAAGATCCATATTTTAAGGATTACAAAGTGTTCAAAATTCATATTTTGAACCCAGGTATAAACCAAGGCTGTGATGTTATTTTTGGAACACCCATTTATGATAAGTCAACCTATGATGAATCACCTTTAGATCCTTTCCCTATTATTGAGGAACTCACTTTGACAAGCCAATCTTAGTGGGGTTGCACGTCAACCCTTGTCCTTTTTTTGAAACACATCCCTTTAACAAGCTAGTCTCTATGGAGTTATCTATGGAAATTTTTCCCCTCATTGAGGAGTCTCACTTTGACAATCCAGTCCTTGTGGAGTCATCCCTAGAGTTGTTCCCTCTGTTTGAGGGGCTACACTTAGATGAGCTAGCCTATGTTAAACCCTTCCTAGATGCATCTATTTTTACAAATCCCATTATGCCATCACAATCCATTACTTATCCAACACAAAACATCATTAGAGAAGCATCCACACTAGATGAAGAATCAACATTAAATTTAGATTTTATTCTTGAATTAACATCAAATTTAGCATCAAAAGTGGACTCAACATCAGTCTCTACATCAAATTCAGAGTCCTTTGAGTCATAATCATTTTTAGAATTAGAATACATTCATGGTTATCAAAACATTGATTACACATGCTTTATAGATCAATTTGAGTATATTTTTATCCTTCTATAATTTTTTAGGATGATTACTTTAGCATTAATACAATTTTTCCTAGTATCTTCTATGAGGATTGTTCTACCTTTTATCATTCCATTACTACCAACCAATATAGCCATTATATTTACATTTCACTTCCTGTAAATGTTAATTGGGACTAAAAGAATCACACCTTATTGAAATTCATCCATGTGTGGCATATCAATTAAATAATATTAGTAGGACTAAGATCACATTCATGTAAAAGAAGAATAATCTCCTAGTGAAACCTTTTTAGAGGAAATAGGGGACAATCAAAGTCCAAACTCAGCATCTTCTATTGAAACCTTGTTTGAGGTGCTAGAAGACAATCAAAGTCAAAAGTCAATGTTCCTCAGTAAAACCTTCTCAGAGGTGCTATGGGACAATCAAGACAACTTCATTGGTGAAAACCTTATCAAGGCACCAATAACTAAGCACAAAAATTCTTCACTACTTGATGAAGACATTATTAAAGATAACATCAATATAGCTTTCAATCTACAGCATAAGTAGATGGTAGCTACTCTCAGGCCCAAACAATATAAAAATGTGGTGTTCCTATCAAGAGCATATTTAGATGCATTTGCCCTTACCACAACCAAAATTATGTCAAATCCAAAATCAGCAACATTGTGTGTGCCTAAAAAATCTTCATCTTCATTCGTTTCCCAGGCATTATACATTCCATTATTATCCATATCTTCATTTCCAACTCAAACCATGTATCCTATGCCTATCACTATTTACCCTTATTGGTATCATGTTCCTTCACAGAGGTTACAAAGACATCTTGTCTCAAATTTTTGAGGAAACAAAATCAATAACCAACGAATATCATAATAATATTATTAGAGTCCAAATCAATAGTAGGTTCTTGATGGATCAACTATTCAAAAGGGGTGTGGGCTAACAATTTGAACATTATTGACTATTCTAGTTCTATCATATGTTGATCAAGATGTGCATCTCCACATCAAAAGGAACAAAAAAAATATTTACCTTGCCTTTTTCATTTTCTATTCACTTTGACATTGTTTCATACCCTACCATTTACATTACCTTATCACTTGGGGGAAACCCTACACCATTATATCTAATTTCCATATCATTATCTTTCCTTGATTTTTTTTCCTACCCTACACTATCCTACCATACCTTCATTATTGACCAAACTTGTTTTTACCCTGTTCTACCTAAGCCTTTTGACCTTGGTTCCATTAGTTCTTATGGCACCTTCTATGAGAGGATTATGCTCAAGTTTCAGTAGTTGATTTAGTATTCTAGATAGAGGTCATATTTTGGATCGGTATGATAATGGTTTAGCATTTGTATCCTATCCTTTTATTCTAAGTATTCTTGATTATAACCACCTTTGGGCAAATCATTGTTCCATTTTATGCTACTAATTATAATCACCTCTGAGAAAAATAGTACCATTTACCTATGCCATTATGTCTTAAATATATCCACGTATGGGGAAATTAGGAAAAACACCTTTATCATGCATTGGAGTCTCACCTTTCCATTCATATTTCATACTACTATCATTTACCTAAATTCATGAACTTGTTGTTACCTGGTCTGATCTCACTACCTTTTATGTTGGAAAAACTACAGTGATTGGAGGTCCTAATGGGACTATGTAAGTATCACTCAATTCCAATTGTGGTCAGCCCTACCACCTCATTTCTAATGCTCTCACCATTTTTCAAGTGACCTAATCCATGCTCTCATCATTTTATGAGTTAAACTATTTGGTATCTCATTATTCTTGATCGATTTGAGATACTTAGAAACTTCCAAAAACATTCACAAACAACCTAAAAAATCCTAAAATGACACTTTATTTTTCATGCACTCACCATTTTACAAGACCATCCTCATATTCCTCTATGACACAATCATGTCCCCTTCTGATCAATTTTATTCTATCCCATATCCTAGGAGAACTACATTTGGCCTGAAGCTCATGTTAGATCTTGCATCCATAGAACTATGTAGGCAACATCCACTTGCCTTGTGCATCTAGATTCAGCTTGACCACCCCTTCCTTTTCTTCTCCCCCCCCCCATTTTATTTATTTTATGTCATTATTTCCCTATCATCTGGGGGTAACTATTGGTGTAACTTGATATATTATATTGTTTAGTTAATGTAATTATTGTTCAATGATCTGATTAAGAGTAATGGTTAGGTACTTAGGTGGTGTAGTAGTTAGGTATCAATAGTCAGTTATAAGTTTTGCAATTGTCTATCTATTGTATATATCCACCTCTTATTATTCAATAAAGCATTGCATTCACATTATATTCTCATTTGGTATTAGAGTGCATACCAAGATCCTAATCACCATGTAGCAGACCTATAGAGAGTACAGAAGCAATAAGAGATGTGAAGGAGCCCAAAGTGTGGAAACTTCAATTGGCATGGAAGCTAAGTAAAGAAGTAGCAATGTAAAGAATGTGAAATGGATCTGATCATGGTACCAGAAGTTTACAAAAGTGGCCAAGAAATCTATGTAGAAGTCTAAGCAACCAAGGAGAGAATTGGTAACTTCTTCAGTGGAGGATGGCTATCCACATTGGCTTGGATACAAACCTGCACAATTACACTTTATCACTTGAAAGAGATCAATGATTTGTAACAAAATATGCACACTACCATCTAGGTGACTCAGCCTACAATCTGGGTGAAGTGTAGCCCCAACTAGCTCTCCAACAATTTTTTATTGAAAGCACTAGGATCGAGACAAGTGAAATCAAGCATTGATATAGAGAAGGAAGAAGAAGGCAACACTTGAATAAGGTACATCTTTTTAATTTTGAAATAATAAATATTACCTTGTTATATTTTTGGATATACATCTCTTTGTTTCAAGATGGAAATTCAAATTCCCATAGATAAATATTCTGGTTTAAACTTTCATACATGGAAGGTTAAAATAAAAATGCAATTGATGAATAAAAATTTGTGGGGTATTGTAAATGGAGATGAGAAACAACCCATCGATTCAAATAAATTATTGGAGTGGAAAATGAGAGATGATAAAGCGAAAGCTATTAAAGGCCTTGTATTTTTTGATTTTAAGTTACATCACATGGATTTAGAAAAATCATCCAAGGAAATTTGGAATACACTCAACACCCTATTTGGTGCAAAAGTGGTAAATGCCCAATTTTCACTGAAATTGTAGTTATATAGATTCAAAATGGATGACGGAATTACTATGTCCAGCCATGTAAATAATTTGAGGTCTCTTATTAGGCAACTTGTTGAGGTAAAAACTAATGTTGACGATCAAGATGCAAAAGCTATTATATTGAATAGTCTACCATACAAATATAACAATATTTGTTTTACTCTTAGCCAAATACCATCATAGCCTCTCGATGATATGATTACATCACTACTCATAGAAGACAAAAGGATACATATAGAAGATGAAGGTATTTCACAATAAGAGAACGTATTAGAGAATGCACTTTATTCTCAAAAAATTCATAAAAAGTTCAATATTGACAAAATGAACATAAAATGCCACTATTGTAATAAGAAAGGTTATACAACATGGGACTATCATGTTTGAACAAAATATTTTCTCAAAGGGAAACTCAAGCCCAGTGAAGCCAATTTTGCTCAAGTAGAACATCCACCAGATACTGATGAAAGTGAAGAGTCAGTTGATAAGGTAGCCTTCACTTCACCTCTCTTGTTATGAAACATGTAATAGCACTTAACTGGATGCTAGAGGATACACAAAGGCTAGAGGACAACTAACATCCTCTCGTGAGTCACTTATGATGGGGTCACATCATTTATATGGTGACAATTTCTAGTGTGTTTGTTTTTATAATGTAGTGTGGTTTTTTTAAAAATAAATTACTGAGCATTATTTTCTATTTTGGTACCTCCTAATGAAGAATGTTGTGGGGAGAAAAATCACTAAAGTAACTCTTGGTTCTTGGAAAAGGGTTTGTGGAAATATGAGAAACCATCGAAGTGTGTAAAATAGTAGAGACCTCCTGCACCCTCCATGTTCATGGTCAACCTACAATAGAAAACCATATGGGTTTATGGTAATCCTTGAAACCACTGAAGGTGTTAGCAGAGAGATGCACTCCTGTAACTTCTAGGTTTGTGGTAATCTTGTAGGGAAAAACCAAGGTGCCACCAAGACCATGAAGCCACATAGATGGCATGCCACATCAAAAATGTAAAAAAAAATTATAATGTTTGAAATAAAGGGGGGACCACTATTAAGAAATATGATGTTTGTAAAAATAATGTAATAAAATGGGGAATGTTGGTGTAACTTGATATATTACATTATTTAGTTAATGTAATTACAATTCAATGATCTGATTAGGAGCAGGTTAGGTGCTTAGGTGGTATAGTGATTAGGGATCAATCAATAGTTATAGGTTTTGTAATTGTCTATCCATTGTATATATCCACCTCTTTTTATTCAATAAAGCATTCCATTTGCATTGTATTCCTTCAGTAACTTTGTGTCCAGTATTCTTGTCTCATTGTACCATTATTATTATCATTTAGCTTAGGGGTCACTTTTTCATAGAGCGTAACATCTCTCTTACACGTACATGAATAATTTACCTTATATTTATCCTAACATTGCCATTAACAATTGTTTTTGTATTGTTATTTGTTTAGCTTTGTAGACATGTGTACTGATTGATTGATTTCTTTATCTTATTATTTTATGTTCTTGTGTGTTTTACTTATTAGGTCATTAACTTGTTTTGAGTGTTGTGTTTAAATACATTTTGTAATCCTTTTTTATTCTGGCCTTAACTTGGGCTTGAATTGTTTACATTTGTATTTGAATTATTTTATTTGCTTATTGATTTGTTGGTACATTCGTGTTCCTAATTAAATATTGATAATTCATATCTTGATTTTGAGATGGTTACATTTTGTATTTGAAACCTCTTTTTATCTTTTTCTTTGCTTTTTTTTTCCTTAAACATAAATAGTTATAACTTTGGTGTTGGTAATTTTTATCATTATCCCTATTTATAAGTATTCACTTTTGAACCGATCAATTGTAATTGAAATATAATGTCATTATAGGTTATTCATACTTATGATGCATAATTTAATTTTTCTAAAGTAAACACCAAGTGCTCCAAGTCCAAATGTTAATATGGCATCGAACACCATCTCTAAAGGAACTATCATGCATAACCACTACCTAACATGATCTCACAATTGAATATTGGTTCATCTTTATTATATTCTTCATTCCTCATTCCATTTTGTCCCATATCCTAGGAGGACTACATTGGCATGAGGTCCCTCTAGACTATGTAGGTAGCACTTGGATACATGATGTATCTTAGGTCAGCTCGGCCACCCTTATTCTTCTAGTCATCTCTTTCATCACATTGTGCATCCTCGTATGCCTATTTTTTGTGGCTTCTTCAGTCATTAGACCATTGCATCTATGTTTTTACCCACTCATATTTAACCTATGCAATAGGTTATATCTTTGAGTTATGCTTGCAAATTTCCTTGTTGGGGCATAATATTTAGACCAATCACTAATCCAATCAGCCTTACCAGGGAAAAATTAATTATCAGTGGTTAAATCAGCCCTTCTAGGGCAAAATCAATTTATCAATTGATCAAATATGCTATGTTGGGGCACATTATTAATTTATTGACCTCCTTTCTCTAGAGCAATGCTCTCATTTTTATTCTAATTCCAATCTTTACATCTTTTACCCTCGTTCTGGTAATTCAAAGTGTGCAACTTAATTCAATATTGATCATTCCCTAAGCCTGTAATGTTCACTCTCTTTTGGATATGACAAAGTATGCCACTTCTATTTTAGGATTGCATTCTTCCCACTTCCCCCCACTTTAGGGCCCATTATATTCTATTTTATTTTGATCATTTGGAATTAACACATGAAAGCATTAGCTCATATGGATTTAATCTCATCCATGGGTTATTTTCACTCTTTCTCTCTTTTTTGAGAGTCCATCCCTCTCTTTCATCCCTGAATGCCCTCTCGAGGGGGCATCTTGGGTCACTAATTATTTTCTTCAATCATTACCTTCTAACTTCTTAACACCTTTTCATTCTTTGAAAAGATGTTTCTTAGACCAAATGTCTCACCATGCCTTTTCAAATATGGGGAAAATGTATACATCCAATTCCTATCACTATTTTGTTGAAATTGTCAATCTAAGCAATATTCTACAATAATGTGCAATTTGGGCTAAAATCACTAAAATACTCTAAATCATTCAAACTTATCATGTACAAGTGCTAATTTGTGATAATGTATCCCTAAATATGGAAATGAATTTTATGTGATTGTTATATTTTCTTAAATCATTTTGAGTCAAATTATGACCATGCAAACTGATGTCTTGAACCTCTGAATTCTTCTAATTTAGCAGCACATGTCACGTGCATGTGTTATTTTTCATCCATAATACCCCAACTAGAGTATTACCCTATGCACAATTGAAAACTTCTTATGATTATACTCCAAATTATGACTCAGTAAATTAACATTTTGACCAATTTGATTAAACGAACAACAAATTTTAAAAGAATTACAGAAAATTAATCAAACTCACTTAATCAAATTAATCCAAATTAAGAGCTTAAGTGGAGATTTCATAAAAAAATATGGAATATATATTTATTATTAATTCATGACTCAAATATCAAAAATATCTATATTTGAGTGGAGGACATAATCATTTTGACCTATGTCTCCCCACATGGACCTAACTCAATTGGGGTTAACTTCAACCTAACTACACTTGGGTTAGGGTTAATCTGGAAGGATATAAATACAAGGTTTCTCCATTGATCAAACTATATATATTTGTGTAATTTTATTATGCCCAAATATCTTTTAAAACTTTAGTTATACAAACTTACTATGCAAAAATTACATTAGAAAAGATTCGCTCATTCCCCTAAATTGACCATATCAATAAACCAAATATATTGTTGAACCAAGAGATGATTGAGGCACACATTACATCGCATTGAAAAAGACTTGGAGCACCAAATCCAGACATAAGCACACTTATTGACTATTTTGGAATGAGAGCCACTACTTAAAAAGTATTATTTATCTTACTTTCATAATTAGTGTCTTGAGATCATTAACACTGCCCCTTGAGGGAGTAGGCTTAGAAAATTGTGTCCTCTATGATTATTTTGTGTTTTAATCTACTAACTTGTGGACTAACTTGATTTTTAATCTTACTCTACATAATTACCGTTTCCATTTTTCTAATGATTTTTGATCCTATCTATGCAAGGTTCAAGCTTGTGCAGTCCCAAAAGAACAAAACTTCCAACACTAATAATCCCCAAAAATGCCGTTGAATAATGTTGCATGTCTTTGAGTGCATTATATAAACCCTAATCATTGAAAGGGTTTACTTTGAAGTCAACTCCCATCCATTGCATGCTTCTAATATCAAAATAAACACAATTTCATTAAAAATCCAAATTCCCAAGTGAATTTTTTAGTAATCATTACCATGGCTAAAGTTTGATGACTTTCAATTATTGTCATGGCTAAGTTCTAAATGAATTTCAATTATTACACCATGGTCCAAGTATTTTAGACTGATAACAATTCATTAACACCCCTGGTGTTTAAAATAATAGTCTACATGTCCAAGTAACATTCAACATCCTTGATTGTATTCTTATGCCATAAGATTCTTTTTTTGTTATTTTCAAATAGAATTCTCATGCACTCTAGGCTTAGTCTAATTTGGAGAATTCATTGTTTTGGTCATGTACCACCACCTATTATTTTATTAGTGATATGTAAGACATAATAAAACATAACACAATGATGGCACATAAAGTATAGTCACTCAAATAGTCAATTTTATAATAAAAAATAATCTAAACAACAAGATGGGGTTGTGACATAGGACTCAAAAAATAAAAAATAGGGTATAGGACCTAGGTTCTAATTCATAAATTTTATCATAATCATATACCTATATACATTGATCACAGTTCCAGATGAAATATTTCACTTCCCAACATAGCTCATACCAATAGAAACACCTACAGCCATGTAAAATGACATCAACAATACTAGTACGATAGATATAAAATTAAATCAAATACAATAACTAAATTATAAGATAAAATAATATGTCTAAAACAATCATAATATAAACATGAAACTGATACAAATGTCCCATAATCCAACAATGCATAAAAATAATGATCAAATATTAATAACAAGTATGGGTGGTCATGACACAATTTATCATGGCCAATTTTTAATTGATTTCATAAAAAAATATATTAATTACTACAATCCTTTACAAAAAAATATTGAATTAATTCAACATATTATATTATATGATATAGGTGTTTAACATTGAATTCCAAAAAAATTTAAATTTGAATCCATAAAATATGATATCTAATTCCAATAAACCCTAAATTACAATCCAATAATATCAAAAATGGATTCCAAATTTAAAATATTTGATACTATAAAAAATTAATAATAGCAGTTTTAGGTTTTAATTTGGACTAGAATATGTCCAAATTTAATGAAATGTTGGTTTAATGTTAATTGTATCTTGTTTGTCAGTTGTATCATCCTTTGAATAAAAAATTTATTTTTTTACTTTCTCTAAATAATCTTCCTCTCATTAAATGGTAGTGGTCACACATTCATGTTCAAATGTAGCATAGTCATGATATTTACCCAGTGTTTCCCCCACTGATCTTAGGCATTATTTTCCAAGTTTTGTATTATATTGATCCAAAAGTAGGCTCAATGTGAAATATAAAGTAACATGTTTTGAGCCCAAGCATTACTGGAAACTCAATAGATCTAATGTAGTGTTGAGGCTCTGTAATCTTATAAAAGTGTTGGTTATCATACATGAGATATTATAGAAGTGTCATGATACATATATTGACTTCATGAAATTATGTAATCTTTAAATTGGTTAATTTCTTTCCATCAATGTGAGGACTAAGAATTAAAGGCTCTAGCTATGAGGAATGGTTTTTTATTTGCCTCTTTTAAAACTACACGTGTGACATTACAATTCTTAAGTATGTTTGACTTTATATTTTTCCTCATGAGAAACCCTTTCTTCTTTCTTATCTTGACTTTGTTGTTATAACTTCTCTTTGATTGATTTCTATTTTAGTAACTTATCTTGATGTAACTTCTCTTATTGTAATATTTTAATCCTTGCTTGTTCTAATTGTTCCTCTTGTGGCCTTTATTCATCTAAATTTTCTTTTTTTAACCTTTCTTCCTTTATTTTTTCATTTTTTAACCTTTATTACTTTAGTTATTTCTTTTGTAACCTTTATTATTCTTATTTTGCCTTTTTTAACCTTTCTTGCTCTAAATTTTCCTTTTTTAACCTTTATTTCTCTAATTTTTCCTTTTTTATCCTTTCTTATTTTGATTTTGCTTTATTTAATTGTTCATTTTGTTCTTTTCATACTTGCTATTAGGAGATGCAATCATAGTTTGAGTAGGTTTCTTGATTTTAGAAATTGTTCTTGAATCAGGTGGTGGTTTGATTGACTTATCTAGTGTATGATCACCACTATTAATTAAACTTGTTATTTTATTCTTAAAATCCTAACAATTATCCATATGATGTCCATTATATAATATGCACAATAGTATTTTTATTTCCTTAAAGGATATATAGGAGGTAATTTGATCAACTTGTTTCGAAGCATTTCCCTTAAAATATCACTTTAACTCTTATTAACCTTATGTACACCTTTTGAATCATTATTTTCAATTGTATATATTGTTATCCCCAAAATCATTGGATCCAGAGGTACTCATGAGATTGAGAGTCCTAGAGGGAAAACCAAGAGACAATTCATGGGATAAAGATATCCCCTCATTAATTTTAGGACGGATGCTAGTTCAGTCCAATGATTGAGTAGTTTGACCTTGATAGACTCATAAAGCATTAGTTTTCACCACTGGGGTTCAATGTATGTGCAGTTGCACTAGAATTTACCATTAGCTAAGGGAAACCTCATTCATTAGTTTCCATCAAATCAAACCTCATTTATTTCTAAAATAGGGGAAGGGAATTTCAACACCAAACTAACATAAATTGGGAAAGCAAATTAGATCAGAAAATAAATGGTTTCAAACATGAAAGGGTGTCAGTGCTTCAAGACTCATGTTGTATATGTGCCCTAACATAGTTATACCACTATGTGATGAGTTTCATCAAGGGCTCTAACTCATTTTTACACAAGTAAATCAATCTAAGGAAAATAGAGGGGAATTCTTAACTTGTAAATCTTTCACTAAATATCAACACCTAAAATATCATGTAGTATATACACATAGATTCCTCAATATAGTATGTAACTTAAGTACACATATTAAAGTTGTTACAAATAAAGTGATATTTTTTTACAAATGAGTTATAACAATGAGCACATTATAACTACTGCATTCACTTGTGTAACAAAGCACTAATTTGATTCTTTAACACCAACATCTATTTAAAACTACAATGATTGACACATTAGCAATCAAACCAACTTAGTTCAGTAGAAAGTGAGAAATTAAATTCATTAAAACATTGTTTCTTTACAAACTTTCTAACCATGGAAAACACTTAAAACTCAAAAGGGTGAAGGAATAGTAGGTGTAATCTTAGATTGATTCCAAAATCACTTTGAGACCTAATTTGGTGACCTTTCAAATAGATTGTAGTTTACAATATATAAAGAATGGGACTCATTCCAAATAGCATGATATTCCCATCCTTGGCCATGATGGCCTCCCAAATTTTTTTACAACTGAATAATTTCAAAAAATGAGAGAATATCTTCCACTTCCCCCAAAAGATACTAAAGGGCCCACCCAATTGATATGTGGATGAGTCGTTAATGAACTACTTCCCAAATGCTTGGAATACGCCTCCTTGATAGCTAGTGCGACTACCACTAGGTCAAAATCCCAATCCAACTTGGTCAAATTCATGGGTGGCTCTCAAAAGATCACCTCTAATTTAACCACTAATATTTGATACACTTGGAGTGGGGCCTTCATAGACACTTTGACCTCCAAGACCTAACTAATGATTATGGTGGACTGATTAGAGAGTTATAACACAACTTGGGATCCATATTTTTTGGCTTTCACCACCCTTTTCCTCATGACCTGGTTAATGTGACCTATGTTAACTTTGAACTCACTTCTATCTACCAGAGTGCCATCTAGGTGGAATAGGTTAGTGATGTTGACCTCCTTAAATTAGGCCAACATATTTTCCCTACCTTCTTCTAAGGGGATCCACTACTATCTATGTTAGGTTTAACCATTCTTCAATTGAAGCCCTCATGCTCTTAACATATGTCTGGTAGAGGCTCAAGTCTAAAATGGGCATGAGATTTAATCTTGAGAACATGTCACTATATATGATCACTACCAGCTTTCAGTACTTGCTTTCCATGAGAACAATATTCTCCAAATATACTTTGGTTCTCAAGAGATGTGTTTTGATATATGTTAGAGTATTGACCACTTCTCCTAGAGCTAAGAAAAATTTTAGAAGGGCATCCTCAACTCAACTGATCAGCTCCACATGGAAGGAGTTCTTTACATATGCTTCTAGGGCTTAGACCTGCTCTAGCATTTACTCAGTTAGATTTTCAGACATATCATGTTTAGATCAAATCATATATATTATGTCTTTAGCCACTTTTTATTCTCCCATGGATGTCCTCGCTTTAGTGAGGAAGAAGAGGTATTGTTAAGTTTTCTAGACCATAGGGTTTCCCTCTTGGATGAACTTTTGGGTGAGGATTATCCTCATGGTCCCTATGGTGTATTATAAGTCTCATTAGACTTTAGGATCACCCTACATAGTCATCTCAAGTGCATGTGACATTGTGGCTATTTTCAGAATAGAAGGAGATGTTGGTGGGGTGACAGAGATGGATGTGATAGACAGAGGTCTAGGTGGAGGCGAAATAGATGAAATGGATGTAATGAAGGAAGAGATAAATAAAGGAGGAGGAGGAATGGGGATGAAATGGGATAGGATGAAAGTATATTCACAAGTGAACATCTGTGCCTACCACTAGCTTTGGTCAATTTAACTTGTGAGGAAAAGACACTAGGGAGAGGGGTATTTAGTAGAAGGGAGAAAATTAATTGGCTAAAACCAAGTCCTTGGGTTCCTAGGATAATTATTTATATAATGTGTTTTTAGGTTAGATTACAAAGATTTGGGAATTTTCATTGGTGGAATCTTTCAAAATCCTCCAAAACCCTAGTTTTAAGGTATACCAAGACTATAATAGCCTGAGACTAGTCAAAAATACCTTACATGAATTATATTGAGTTTTAAGGGATCAAATTTGGTTTTATATAACTATCTCAACCCTAATCACATTTACCAACCACCATATAGTACTCTCCAATCTATTATTATACCCTTTCCACCATAAATATAGTCAATTATTCCCTATTTAGTCACTCTACAGGCCTATAACTTTTATGTGAGTAAACAACTCAAGCCATATGTCAATACAAGAATCTTGAAACCTTTAATATCATTCAAAATACTTTCCTCCATCTACTATAGCTTGAGTCCATAGATGGAATGATCCTTTCTTGTATGAAACCAACACATAGTTTGTGTGCTTCTAACAAGTTTCTTGAAAACACAAAGATTTTTTACCTATACAATATAATATTTGGGGTATATAGGGATTCCTTCTCAAATATTAGTCCAAAAAAAATATCATTTAGTTACTCAATCACTTATTCAATACAAATTCAATGTCCATACCTCATAATAGTCACAATGCAATTTCTAAAGTATCCAATAGGAAAATAGGGTCTGATTATCAAATACTTATGAACAAATAAGTTTGTTGATTGATTATCAATCTTTCAACTTCAAGCAAGTATCACTCGACCTTCAATAACTTTGTATACATTCTTCCAATCTTATGAAGAACTATCTTGGTATGCATATGTTACAATCAAAGACTCTTCCACACAACACAGGGGTCTAATTATAGTCATGCATAAACAACCATGTTTCTATTAACATTATTTAAAACTATAATCTCAAACACATTCAATAGAGCCTTCAAGTTCCTATATAAATATCAACAATTTTCCCTTTTATCGTCTGATTAGAAAATTATAGTTTTTACACTAATTCAAACTCACAAAGCATATATTCAAACCTGTATCTTGTTCCTCTCAAAACAGGGGTTTTCTTCTCTTCACCATTTCTTTCAAGTCTTGATTCAAACTAACAGGTAATATATTCCCATTACAACTAGAAATCAATGCTAATATCATTCATTCAACCAAAACATTTACAAAGCACAACATCAGTTATTGACCTCTAAAGGGTCTGTATATCTTTGTTTACTCAAAATAGGGTTTCACACTCCCCTTTCTTCATGCTTGTCCACAATGCATTCACTCTTCTATCATTAAAATGGAATACATAATGACAACCACATAACTGACTCCACCACCTTACCAAAATTCATAACTAAATCTTGGAGCTATTCCCATGTAGAAGCTATATGAAAATTGCATACCTTTTCTCATGTTTTAATAATATAAACACCATATGACCATGCCCCATATACTAAAGCACATATTAAGGGATTTTACATAGTATTATGCCTCTTAGACACATTTTGAACATGTTTTACACCTTGGTCAACCTCATACAATGCATTAACATCCCTTTAGAAGGCTAAGAAGATTCAAATTTTCAAATAGTGCATTTTAGAGGGAAACTCCATAATTCAAATTTTATGCAACTTGTACAAACCTAGATCACACCTAAGACATAATTAAGACCTAATTCACTATGATACATCTAAAATACCAACGTAAGATCAAAAATGAATCAACTTAGGGGTCATCATGGCATTCCCCTGTATCATTGAGTCACCTAGGCTTGAACTACCTAAAGTTGAACTATCATGACCAACAGAGGTGTTGGAGCTAGAGTAGAAGGTCGTAGAGGTTAAAATAATGGAGGAGAAGGCCTAGGAGGAGAAGAAGATAGGACCCCTTGTATAATCATTTGTGAGATCTCAATGGAATTTCTTGAACAACCCCTCCAAGCTGAGCTAACATAGAGGAGGCAAGGCTAGCTTGGGAGGATGGCCTAGGCTAAGCTTGCTTTCCTTTCTTATTATTCTTTGCCTCAATTCAAGAAACCACCTCTTGATCATCAGTTAGGTTCAGATAGATCTCATCCTCCTCATGGGGTTGGTGACCATAGTTGATGTTAATCTAGGCCTGGTATTTTTCTATATGAGCTTGGATTACGTCGTGTAGGTCCCAATCTTGATGTTTAACCCCAACTAGGGAATAAGATTCCCTTCATGTTACCATATATTTTAGAGTGGGAAAATACCTATATACATAGTGCTTAATTGTAATCATGAGGGGCATGTATGTCTATTATTGGTGGTTGATGAAATGGGCAAAGATGCCTTCCACCATATACTAGGTGATTTCCTACTCTACCAGGCAATATATGATTTGATATGGTAGGTGGAGGGGAACTTTGAGAGTGTCATCCACTTGAATGATGGTGTCATCCCCATAGTACCAATAGTCACCAATGGGGGTGGCAGAGTCCCTTATCTCTTTTGACATCTAAGGTATGGTTACCTCATTTAAGTCCATGTAAACCATGGGGTAGAATGACTCGTATATGTCCTGGATGTGGTTCTAATAATGGTGGCCATATATTTTGTAAAAAAAACATGAACCACCATGCCTCAAGGAACCAATGATGGAAAAGTAGAAGGATTGAATATGAGCATTACGTATACTATGTCAACTAATTATCTCATCATGTAAAAGTTGCCTCCTCCTCAAGCATCTTCCACTTCTTTGATCAAGTTGAAATTGATCATCCCCCAAGGTCGAGGACCTAAACATCCTTGAGGATTATGTGGATCATGGGAGTCCATATAAGGTTGACATGTAGGTAGTCATTTTCCTTGAACAAATGGTTTAGTAGTATTATTTTGGCATGGACTCCCTCATTGAAGATGTGAATGGCATATGCATTCACTTTCATCTTATTGACCCATTTAGCATCTAGATTCTCTACCCAATCCTTTAGGACATCATATATTTGGTAAGTGTCAGTCTAGGTGCTCACTGCCATGGAATCATACATGATTGTATAGTTTAGGAGGTTATAGTAAGATTTGAAATCACCTCCCAATATATATGTGATCTGATGCCTAGGATTCATGGATTAGACCATTCATGAACACCATCCTATTAATGCTTAGCACTGAGTAGCATTTTTTCAAACAAGTTAGCACAGGGGAAGACCTCTAGCTTGGTTGTATTTTGATGTAGCCCACACTTTTTTGTATGTTTGGAGTGCATCTTCAAATTCAGTTTCATCTTCATTGTCGTTGGTAGAATATTTTAGCACTAGTTTGATGGCCTTAAACATCTCCTTATAGTGTTTGAAATTCAAGAGGCCATTAGGAATGTGGTGTCCTTGTACTCAAGATCGACTCTAGATTTGGAAGAATAAGATGCATTCATTGCATAAAGGATTAGCTCTCTTTTGATAATGAGTTTTGAGTGAGGGGGAGCACTGAGGGAATAAGAATGTGTAGAAAATAAGAAGGTAGATTGGGAACTTGGGAAAAATAATGGTAACTGAGCTCACCTAGAGGCACTTATAAGGATCTATAAATATCTCATGTATTAATGGTACACAATGGCTCGGTTAGTGTAAATTAAAATTTGATTTGGTGTATGTATTTTCCCATTTATTTCCCAATCTATACTTAAACTTAATGATCTCCAACATGCACCACCTATTAGATTTGGTGATTGTGATGCAACGTTCCCTTTTGTCCAAGCAGGGCCTAATTTCCTTTTTCATTAATGCTAAGAGCATGATAGACACACATTCATTTCATCCTAGTGGCATCCCAAGAAGCTTATTTCATGTTCCATGTATCAATCATTGATTAGTCCTGACTGCAATGGCTACCACGTAGACACAGTCTGATATTTCACTTTTACACCCTCAAGAGTAGGAGTAGCCAGCTAGAGAATTGAAATGATGCATGGCATCCTTTAACAAGACCTTTCAGTTAGACTATATTTTTTTCTTTCTACTTGGGGGATTCTCGGGATTCTTTTACCAATCTGTATGGAAGTGTCATGTGGCATGTTCTAATAGGTAAGACTCTCCTAAGATATGACATCTCTATCAAGTTTGGGAGACTGAAAACTCTGATAGTAGGCCACATAATGTTATTTAATGTATCTGGGTCTTCTTAGGCTCTAACATCTCTAACAAGTCTAGGGGACTAACATGTTTGACTTTGGGGCCATCTAATTGGTCACCCTCTTGCACCTCTAGTCATTGGGGCTATGCAGTGTGACTAAATTCAATCAAGCTCTCTTGAGATTTGACATTTCTATTAGGACTCGGAGACTGACCATTCTAATAGATGGAGGATCTAATTGGTCTAACTCTCCCAGGATCTAACATTTTTGTCAAGACTAGGAGACTGATGCACTCTAACAATTAGAACCATGTGATGCTTCTTAATTTGGTCGCTCAACCTAAAAAAATCCATGAAAAGAGACTAAGTAAAAAAAGAAGCCACATAATGAAATACAACTCACTAATGTAGATATACAATGTGCCACAAAGGAATCTAAGAAATAAGAACTTTTGGAGACTAAGACTCTGGGAACTTTAAAATAAGTCCAAATCTATAGACTAGAATGTTAGTGTAATAAAAAATATTCTAAGTATGAGATTGCACTATTATACTTAGGACATGATCAAGCTTAGACTGGGTTTAAACTCAAAAATTTTGGGGGGCTTAATAACGATCAAATTCCATTATAAATATAATATATGCATGGAAAAATTAGGATGAAACTAAAATACTAGGTTTGAAAAAGAAAGGCATTGATCAAGGAGAATTTGAAACTCTAGGAACCTCAAATTTGATAAACTTTAAGTAGTGGTCCAATACTTCTCAAAATAAGGGGGTGTGTTGACTGCAAAAAATGGTGACTTCCATGGGGAAAGTGGTGTTAAGAACTTAGAACCCAAGTTTTAAACCTCCATTCCTGCACAAACAAATATTACAAGAAAATCCTTAGACATAGACAGAGAAAGAAGGCACTAAAATTAGTTGTACCAAGCAACATACTAAACTTTAAATCTACAAAAGACCATCAATGTGTGTGAGCTGCTAAGTTTCTACTCAATTTCCTTCATATTTCACTTAGACAAGTTTGGATCAAGTTGGGTATTATAACTTCTAAAATGGGAATTGATTGGTTAGATGGATTAGATGGTAATGGTATGGGCATTGTTATGCTATTAGTCAGGTGTCCATATCCCCACTAGAGATACCTCTGGTCTCATTTTAGGCCTTACTCTAGTGTCAACCAGGATGAAAATCCTATGATAGAGGTTGCCTAAATAACCCTTTTGAGGAAGACTTAGAATTTAAATTGTATATTTTTGCTCCAATCTTTTTTCTAAAATTTTATTATGAAAATACTTTGCAGTTCTTTCCATTGAGGGTTTGGGACCAAGCCATGGGTGATAGGATGTTCAAAAATATCTAAATACTCAAAAGATATTAAATTAGTCAAGTGATCTTATGTTTTAATAATATATTTTATTAAGTGTATATTTGATGGATTTTGTTAAGATATGTAGTTGTACTAAAATCTGTTGGTTTTGTTGCGAATCATTAGCCCTCAAGAATTAAAAATTAAAGGACTACTCATAATATTTGAATTATTTCAAAATGAAAGTTCAGCCTCTAAGTTTCTAAATCTCGATCTACCTTCTAAGATTTTTTCACTCTTTAGAGTGGTCGTTAACATTTTTTGAGCTTGATTAGCCCCTTATTGAATCACACTATCTTTTCAAGGCAGAAACTAGGGCAAGGTTGGAAAGAAATAAACATACAACCAAAAATAAACACATAATGGAGAGTAAACTAGTCTAATATATACATTACCACTTTTATTGAAGTTAATCTAAAATTATATTGTAAGGGGAAGCCAAGAAGTAATGCTTCAGGAACTATCCATTTATAAGTAGCGAGAGGTCATTGCCCTTGAGGTCTTTGAGGTAGAATGCATTCTGTCTAAGTAGCTTAGCTATCTGGTAGGGGCAAATCCATAGAGGATCAAACTTGGCATGCTAACCCTTCTTTTCTTGGGTTTTATCCCACAATAACACTAGATCAAAAATCCCAAAGGATTTAACTTTGGCCCTTTTGTCAAACCATTTCTTGATAGTGACTTGATATTTGCTAAAGTTCAGTAAGACTTCATCTTGGGCTTCTTCTAATTGGATAATGTCTAAGATCCTAGAGTTCACCTTGTCATCTCATTCCATATATTTTTGCATAAATTTGTAAGTAGGGAGTCTAAGCATAACTAACAGAACTAGCTCCAATCCATAGACTAGTATAAATGGCGAGATTTTAAGTGCTTGTTTATACCTAGTGAAATCAACCCATAGATCAAATTTTAGCATTGAATGCCATTCCTAGGGTTTCTTATCCACATATTTTTTATGGCATAAATCACATTTTTGTTAGTTGATCCTGCTAATCCATTTCCTTGCAAGTAGTAATTATATGAGAATTTCAAGGTGATCCCTTCATCGTATGCCCATTTAGTGAACTCCATAGATTGGAATGCATGGCCACTGCCATACACTAACGAGACAGGGATTTTGATTTGAGTGGTTGTATTATTCTCCATGAATTTGATGACTTTAGTGGTAGTGCTTTTATTTGTTGCCTCTACCTCGATCTAGCTCATGTAGTAATTAGTGGCTGTGAGAATGAACTTATGCTTTATTGAGGAGTTGGGGTTTATGACCCCAAAAAATTCTAGTCTCCATTGGGTGAATGGCATTTTTTCTATAACTGGCTACAATAACATTGTAGTATGGGTTTCTCTTTTAGTGAAGTTTTGGCATTGATGGCATGTCTTAACATGAGCATGGACATATTTTAACAAAGTAGGCTATTAGTAGCCTTACCAAAGTATCTTATGTGTCATTGTGTTTACTACCAGATGGCCAGTGCCCAAATTCTCATGGAAAGTTTCCATTACTTATTTTCCTTCAACTCCTGATAAGCATCTAAGATAGATGCCTTCACAGTTTTTCTTAAAGATAACTCCTTTATTCATCATATATTGTGTTGCCTTTAGTTTGAGGGCTCTCTTCTACATTTAATTTAGCCCAAGAGTTGTGTTTCCATATAATAGGTAATGTATGATTGGGGCATACCAATCTAGTTGTAGAACTAAATCCTGGTCTACATGGTGCATAGAGATCCTCGAGTCGATTTTAGTTATCAGTTGAGTAAGGCCCTACCCTCTAACCAACTTGGTAGGTTTTTTTTCTAGATCATACTCCTATAGTTTGGTCATCCATCTATCTCTATATTCACCCAACTTGATCTAACCCAACATTTTCTTGATGGTTAAGTCTAGCATGATTGCATGTACCTTATTTTTGAGAATGTAATGCCATAACTTCTTCATAGCCTTAATGATCACATAAGCATGCTTGTCCAAAATGGAATATTTTAGCTCAACATATTTGAGATTGGTGCTCATAAAATCCACTGGGTGTTCTTCTCCATCTAACATTTATGTAAGATAGGCAATGATGATGTGCTCGAAGGTGAAGGGAAAAAATGTGTTTTCCTTCGTATAGTCTAGGTTGATCAACATGGATGCTTGCATGATTGCATATTTATATCTTTGAAAGCCTTCTTAGATTCAACATGGCACTCCACATTTTCATATTGTTTCAAGATAGAATTTATAGGCTTTACAATTTCGGCAAATCCATAAATGGACTTGCGAACAAAATTTATTTTCCGAAAAAATGACTTTAACTCTTTCTTGTTACTGGGGAGAGGTAATTTCGGGGTCAATATAAATACCTTCCTACATGATTATATGACCGATAATCTTACCTTCAGTGACACTAAACATGTTCTTCCTTGGGTTTAAAGAGATGTCATACCTTCTCCACCTTTTGAATACCTTATGCAAATAGTGAATGTGATCTGACCTATATTTTGAGAATAGAGTTCAATCGTCCATGTAAATTATTATGCATCTACCAATTAAACCTTCAAAATCCATAACCATTTGAAATGTTATTCCAGCATTGATCAATCCAAATGGCATTTTATTTTAGGAAAATGTTTCCCACTTAGTGGTGAATATAGTTTTAGCTTGGTCATCCAAATTGACCAGGACCTGATTGTACCCTGAGAATCCATCCAAGAAGGTCATCATCTGAGATCTGCTCACCATTTGGATCACTTCATCGAGGGAAGGCATTTGATATTTGTCTTTATCTAAAGCTCAATTCAGATTTTGAAAATATACACAAACATATTTATCTTTTATTATTGTTTATACGTACCAGGTTGGCTACATAGGTACAATGACACACTAGGAAGATTATTCTAATTAATATTACTTTGTGAACCTTTGTGTGTATTAAGGATTCCATAATTAGGTTCATGGGCCTCTACCTCTGCTTGAATGGATTATGGTCTCATTTTAATAGGATGGTGTGAGTAATTAGTTTTGATTTGAATACTATGAGATCTCCATAGGCCCAAACAATCAAATATTTATAACTTAGCAGCAAATTTTGAAGCTACTCGAGTTATAGGTTTATCCAGTAAGGACCTCCATTAATAGTTTGGGGAATCTCTGAAGAATTGAGATTAATGGTTCAACACTTTTGATTCTCAAACTTGGGATTATTAATTTGGGGTGTAGGGATGAATGTATCAAATGCCTTTTCTAGTTAAATCATCCCTTTAGAGATGTGGTTCCCCTAAATATTGATGATCCAATCCTTATTGAGTTCAATTCTAGGATTGTCTTTATCTACGTCATCAATTATTTGGGCTTCAAATACCCCAATGTTATTAAGGAAGTGGATAATTTGTTTATCATCCTCAAAGACTTGTAAATTCATTACATTGTTAGAGATAGAGGGATAAGGGACTAGATCCATAGAGAACTCTTGCAATTCAGTGTCATCAAGGGGAGTTAAGCTTGCAGCCAAGGATTCTAGTGAGTCAGCGACTTGATTTTCCTCCCTAGGGATAGGGATGGCAATGAATGCACTAAACATTTTTATTAAATCTTGAGATCTATGCTTATAATTTATGAGGTATTACAGCGTACATTTAAATCTACTCTTGACTTAGTTGACTACTAGATCAGAATCACTAAATACTCTCAGTTCCTTCACCTTATTATTGACGCAGAAGATTGCACTCGGGGCAAGGAAGCCTAGCTCCTACCTTTTCCTCGCAACATGGAAACTCCCCTCTTGCCTGTGGGACCGGCGAAGCTAGAGGGGAGAGTCTCTAGATAAGGGCTAGCTCCCTTTGATGCACCGTGTTTGTTCCAGCAAGTGCTAAAGCATACATATATATAGATATATAAAAGGGGGGGATGAAAAGGGAGAAAGATGTAGGAAAACAAACTACTCTAAAGAGGTGATGCACCAAAATAAGTCGACCTTCACACATCCACTCTTAGAATCAGACAAATACATACATACACTACACACTTGGCAGAAGAACCAGGCTGCAAAAGACTGGCAGGGAGGCTTTCATGAAAACACAAGAAATAGAAAATCATTAAGGCACTGTGAAATGCACACTGTAAGTAACTCCTTCTATTCTGGTCTTCTCAAATGTCAGCTCTTCTCCTTTCAGCTACAGAAATGGTGCCTTGTAGATAACAGGTCTGCTGGTGTTGAACTTGTGAGAGCATCAAGAAACAATGACTGGACACAGACAAACACTCAAGACATACTCTAAAATATCTATCCAAATGGAGGTTAAAAACTACGTTTATTTGATTCAATTGAAATTTTGCCATGGCTATGCCTTACAAATGTGGAAGATCTGACCCTTCTCCAAAATGAGAAGTTACAATATATAGAAGAAAAGGAGAAAGAAACTTGGTGCTTCTTTGACAAGTTGGCATGTCGCGTCCCATTGGAAAGAAGAAAACACTGTTGTGTTGTCATCATTCTAGAAGAAGCCTACTGGAACCATGATGTATAATCGCCAAATTTGACTTTGGCATTTGAGCTTTAATGTGGAAGCATGGATCGCGCCTCTTTTCTACCAACAGACTGAAATTTGTCCCCTTTTAAATGCACGAGCCGTGTTACTTGCTGTTTGCGCCATTTGGGGACTATCAGGCAATAAACTGCCTGCACTTTTCCACTTGGACCACCTTGTCACTTCTGCACCATATCATTTCTCCTTGCTTGTCATCTGTGATTTGTCTTTTCTCAATTTTGTCTTTCTCGCTCTTTCAGCCCTCAGGGGCAATCTCTTGGCTGGTTGTTGCATTCCTTGGGCTTTTCCATGCTTGACGCTCAAAAAAGTTCAAAAAACAAACGGCTAGTCTATTGCATTAAAATTGATGACCTCTGGGGCGTCACCGTCCTTGTCAAAAGTCATCAGGTCTTTTCCTTTGAACTGTGGCCTCCTTGAACTGAACCCGTTGAACCAAAATGGTTCAACAGTTCAATGGTTCAACCAAGCGCGCCGATGAGCCTTTAAACCGAAGCTGATGAACTTTTCGCCTTTGAACCATTGCCTTTGAACCAAGACCGTTGAACTTTCACCTTTGAACCATTAAACCCGGCTATGAACTGAATTCATTGAACCTGCTGAACCCAAAATGAATTGGCCTTAAACAGCAAGGGAGAAGTTGACCGAGATTTTGTCTGTGGGCAAAATTGGTCAACAGATGGTGACTCACAGGGGAAGCATGCCTGCTATGCTTTAGAATCCAGTTGCCTTAAAATCCATTGGGCGCAGAGTTAGGTGTAGCCATGAAAGAATTAACAACAGCCTAAAAGATCAAGAATTAAACATGAAGCTTTTACCCCCAGGCAAAGGGAAACACACAAGGCTAAAAACACTACCTGTGCAAACTGCACTTAGGGAAAGCGGGAAAGAAAATGAAAACAAACTATTATGTATAGCTAACCAGGAAAATTTGCCTCCCTCCTGGATCAAAGGGAAAATTTCTTAAGTCCCCTTCCTGGCAAGAAGACTTATGGTGCCAGGCAAGTAGCTGAAGGAAAATGAGATTTGGTGACCTGCTCCTCTTGCCTGTCACCTGAGTTGGCTGGAATCCAAGTGGATCAGATTCAAACATGCTTCCAACATATATATACTCTGCTTGTCCATGGAAGCCTGTTGAATGTTAGTCCTTCAAATTGGTGCTCTTCACCAAGAAATCTGTGGCTGCTGGCTTATCACCGTTAGCCCTTTGATATGTATAGCTCCTCTGCAGTGTGTCATGGTCTGACCCGTTTCCTTCTGCTTCATTGCAGGCTCTGTCAAACTCATCCTCTACTCTTTCAAGGCCTTCCTCAAGGAAGACAGACCTCTCCTTTTCCTCCTCAAAGATTAGAATCTCTAGATGTTCAAAGATATTCTCCTGATCCTCCTCCAACTCAGGCTCCTCAACGTAGTCGTCCTCATCATCAAAACAACGAGGAAGTTCATCAAATAGAGGGGAAGAGAGCTCACCATGCATTTGTTCCTCCTCGTATTGTTGGAACATCTGCATATGTGCAAGACCTGCATCTTCTTCACTGTTGATGGTGTCTTCACAAGAAGCATCAATGATGATTTCTTCTTTGTTGTCGCTCGTGACAGCCTCTTGAAGGACTGCAGATTGGATCTTCTGCTCCTCACTTGCCTCCTGCAGAACAAGTTCTTCCTTGAGAAGGGGTGAAGTGGTGAAAACGTGTGGAAGAGGAGGCATTCCTTGAGCTAGAATCGAATGATTTTCCTCCTTCCGCTTGGTCAACACTTCATCAATATCAAGTGTGGCCTGATAGCTCTCTTGGAGGTGTGTGGACGGGCTGGGTTTAGACAGATCCACCACACGTTGGCTGAGGAATCTCATTTGGGACTCCAAATCTGTAATTCTCCTGGCTATATTTTCTTGAAGGAGCCTTTCTTGGAGATCACCAACATTATCCTCTTCAAAGCTCTAAGCTGGTTCTTGGCATTCCTTCCTCCAACTTGGAATATGCACATCATGCTGAAAGATTTTTGGAGGTTGAGGAATGCAAGAAAGAGACTGTTGATGCACTGGAAGAGTCTCTAGAAGAGGGACATGCTGGCTGGTGGTATTCCCCCCAATGGAAGATGCACAATATAAAGAATTGGGAAGATTGATCTCCATGGGGGGTTGCTCTGATGCCCTCTGGTGTTGGAAAGCCAGGTGCACGGGATTGGGAGCAGATGCATTTGGTGAGCTGGAGTGAGCAAGCGCTATTTGATAGAAAGGATTTGGGGTAAAAGAAGGTGCTTTCTTCAGATTAGGAAGGGGTGTGCAAGGCTGACTGCCTTGGACAAATAGATTTCTCCATTTTGTTTCCTTCTCCATGGATTACGAAGCTTGTGCTTGCCTAAACAAACACTCCTCTTTATACATCAGCTCCTACTGATATCTGTACTGCTCCTCATGTCTGTTGATCTCCATTATCTGCCTCTCAAACTCTAGTGCCACCTCCCTTATCGTTGTAGGGCAACTAGGAGAGCTGCTTGAGGGGACGCCATAAAAAGGTTGAGTCTGATCATGGTAATATGAAGGAATATAAGGCCCATGATTTTGTGCAAAGGGATTATACATAAAGAAAGTAGATTTCTGATGGCACCAGGTTGCTTAACTAACAGATTCAACTCAGAGTCACCATTGGTGTTTGATGCAAAGCCTCCAAAGGCTAGTCGATTGAAGAACACACCAAAAATTCTTCAACTCTTTGGACAAAACCTGTCCCATTTGGTCCCACCGGGCGTGCTAGAACTGTTGACGTAGAAGATTGCACCCAAGGCAAGGAGGCCTAGCTCCTGCCTTCTCCTCGCAACATGGAAACTCTCCTCTCACCTGTGGGACTGGTGAAGCTGGAGGGGAGAGTCTCTAGATAAGGGCTAGCTCCCTTTGATGCATGTGTTTGTTCCAGCAAGTGCTAAAGCATACATATATATAGATATATAAAGGGGGGGATGAAAAGGGAGAAAGATGCAAGAAAACAAACTACTCTAAAGAGGTGATGCACCAAAATAAGTCGACCTTCACACATCCACTCTCAGAATCAGACAAATACATACATACACTACACACTTGGTAGAAGGACCAGGTTGCAAAAGACTGGCAGGGAGGCTTTCATGAAAACACAAGAAATAAAAAATCACTGAGGTGCTGTGAAATGCACACTATAAGTAACTCCTTCTATTCTGGTCTTCTCAAATGTCAGCTCTTCTCCTTTCAGCTGCAGAAATGGCGCCTTGTAGATAACAGGTCTGCTGGTGTTGAACTTGTGAGAGCATCAAGAAACAATGACTGGACACAGACAAACACTCAAGACATACTCTAAAATATCTATCCAAATGGAGGTAAAAAACTGTGTTTATTTGATTCAGGTGAAATTTTGCCAGGGCTATTGCTTACAAATGTGGAAGATCCGACCCTTCTCCAAAATGAGAAGTTACAATATATAGAAGAAAAGGAGAAAGAAACTTGGTGCTTCTTTGACAAGTTGGCCTGTCGCGTCCCATTGGAAAGAAGAAAACACTGTTGTGTTGTCATCATTCTAGAAGAAGCCTGCTGGAACCATGTTGTATAATCGCCAAATTTGACGTTGGCATTCGAGCTTTAATGTGGAAGTGTGGATCGTGCCTCTTTTCTGCCAACAGACTGAAATTTGTCCCCTTTTAAATGCACGGGCCGTGTTACTTGCTTTTTATGCCATTTGGGGACTATCAGGCAATAAATCGCCTGCACTTTGCCACTTGGACCGCCTTGTCACTTCTATGCCATATCATTTCTCCTTGCTTGTCATCTGCGATTTGTCTTTTCTCAGTTTTGTCTTTCTCACTCTTTCAGCCCTTGGAGGCGATCTCTTGGCTGGTCACTGCATTCTTTGGGCTTTTCCATGCTTGACGCTCAAAAAAGTTCAAAAAACAAACAGCTAGTTTATTGCATTAAAATTGACAGCCTCTGGGGCGTCACCGTCCTTGTCAAAAGTCATCGGGTCTTTTCCTTTGAACTGCAGCCTCCTTGAACTGAAGCCGTTGAACCAAAATGGTTCAACGGTTCAATGGTTCAACCAAGCGCGCCGATGAGCCTTTGAACCGAAGCCGATGAACTTTTCACCTTTGAACCATTGCCTTTGAACCAAGACCGTTGAACTTCCGCCTTTGAACCATTGAACCCGGCTATGAATTGAATTCATTGAACCTGCTAAACCCGAAATGAATTGGCCTTAAACAGCAGGGGAGAAGTTGACCGAAATTTTGCCTGTGGGCAAAATTGGTCAAAACTTATGTTTTCATGCAAACTACAAGCCTAATATTAATGCCTTGTACTATGCTAGATTATTAGTGTAGGGGAACTGTAACCTATATGAAGCTAGGTATCTCTTTCCTTGTGAGTTTATTAGCAGAACACCTGCTCCACTACCTTGTTTGAAATGGGTCCCATCTATATATAGGGTCCTTAAACCTAGCAATTATGGTTCATTTCTAGCTTTGTCCTTAACAGGTTTCATGCTCAACTTATAAATCCCTATGTCTGAGGATACTAGGTTCACCTTCTCATTGACAGTGGTATATTTAGTTATCATATGTTTAATACATCTGATTGGCTACACCTCTCCAAGGTAACCACCAATGAGATAAGTCGGTGGCCATCTATCCATTTAAGGTTTTAGACCAATCCCTATAGAATAGCATTTTGTATGCCTTGAAGATATCTACCACATGGATGTCAATGAATTCATGAACCTTGGGTTCATACTCTAGTTACATGTGGACATTCATAAGCTCACCTACTACCTTGACCTTTGATTTGTCTAATTGAACCACTACCTTATTTGACTTGATGGGGACCAACCCTAACTTCTCAAAAATGTATGTAGGCATTACATTTGCAAATGATCTCAAATCCACTAGGGACTTATGTAATTTCTTCCCAAATAACTTAATAGTTAGGAGAAAGGGAGGCACTTTGGTCTTGTTTTTATGGATGAGTACATTGGTGTGGTTTATTTTTCTACTTAGTTAGGTAAACTACGTTGGTTTTTCAGTTAGGGACTTCAGTACAAGATCACATTGCTATGCAATCTGAGTGAGTTCATGAAGGGCAATATTTATTTTAATGTTATTCATGTCTTATACTATGTTGTAGCCTACCTTGTTTTGAACTGGTTGGGTCTCCACAGGAGTTTTTGGTTCATATGGTTTTGGGGGTGGAGGGTCATTTTTTACATTATGGTCTGGGGGTTTATGTCATTGTTTGGGGGAGTTGAGGTAGTGAGGGGTTATTCCAATTTCCTATTCCTGAGGGCAAAGTTGATCCTATGGAACTATTGGAATGCATGAACCTCACTCATGATTTCCTCCAGCCCATTTTCTTCTTAGTTGGGAAACTCCATGGTTTCCAACACCATGGTTGTGATAGGGGGTGTACTTGTATTGGATGATTATGGGTGATTTAAGACTGCCTCATATTCTTACATCTCTCTCTAGAAGATTTCAAAGGAACTACAGAACTATATACAGTCTATTTCTTCATGCATGGTCATGTTATGTACTCAACACTAGTTAGGCAGAGCTATTTCACATATGTTGACTTTGGGTAGCCTATTTGGGGAGGGCTCTAGTTGATTGTGAGGATGACTATAATTTCTATATTGTCTTTGGTAGGTAAAGTTATTGTTTGAACTTTTAGCTTTTGAGTTGCCCATTTGTAATTACAAAACAAGGCAGTCATTACTTAGTTTTTGGACCATTCACTAGATGGCATCCAACTCATTTTTTGTAGACTCTTAGAGTATAGCTTAGGTTCTATTGGTTTTTGCTAACATCACTTGGTGTTGCAATTAAGGAACCATTTCATTGTTCACTGGGTTTAGAAAACCCAAGTGTTAGTTTGGTGTGGCATGACTCAAGGGGAGTTGGTTCATTATGGGAAATGACTAAAGCATTGGAATGTTCTAGTTTGTGCTAGGCAACTGGCTCAATGTATGCATATGCAATAATGCATTAGGGATAAGAGCCATCATTTGGCTCTAGGGGTTTAATTTCCTATCAAATTTTATGGATTCAGCATAAGCCAAGGGAAATTTTATTATCACCAAGTCTAATCTTAATAACATGCCCATCTTTAGGTCTAAGGCATTGTTGTACATCTCAAGTGCTAGTCAGGGATTAGGTTGGTAGAGCACGTTGACTCGACTATACATTTTTTGAAATCTAGCATTGAATTTTATGATAGGCTAATGGGGTTCCCATTTTATTCAAGTGAACTATTGGTAGAGGATGCTAGGGTCAATAAATTGCCCATATTAGGCCAAGAAATCACTACTAAACTAGTCCAATCTTATCATGTCTTGGGGAGGTTAAGGAACTAGTCATAGGCTAAATCCATCAAAGTGAAGGGGAAACACCTGCACACCACATTTTTGTATTCCACATTAATAAGTCTTAGGGAAGTCTTGTATGAGGTCATGTGTTCTTTAGTTTTTCATCCTACACCAAGATTGAAGTAGGGAAGGTACCTTTCTAGGTTCCTAGGTAAGTCATGGACAACTCCAAGAATGTCGATAGCCGACTCGGCTAACTAGGGTACTTAGAGAGCCATTATGGGTGGTCTATCCGAGGGAGATTGGGAGGATGAGCTAGTGGAATCAATGATAGGTTTGGGTCTATATATATGAGATCAAGCTCTATGATGCACTTGTTGGGGTGAATTAATCAGCGTAAATCACCTAGATTTAGACTTGGTAATCCACACAGTCGGCTCCAAATTTTCTCAGGGGTGGACCGGTGGTTTAAAACTTCCTTTTCAAGGTCTAACCCACTTTGTATTTATTTCTACATGGTTATAAGTTCATAACCATATCAATAAATTTTAGAGAAAATAACAATATCGAATAAAACAAAGGCCCTCCTAGCGCTAGTTGTTATTGACCTTGAAATCCTTGAATCCAGAGGTACTCATGAGATTGAGTGTTATAGAGAGGAAAGCGAAAGACAATGTATGGGATTAAGGTATCCCCTCGTTAATTTTAGAACTGATGTTGGATCAGTCCAAGGATTGAGTAGTTTGACCTTCATATACTCATAGAGTAGTAGTTGTCACCACTGGGTTCAATGTATGTGTGGTTGCACTAGAATTTACTACCAACTGATGGAAACCTCATTCATTAGTTGCCATCAAATCAGACCTCATTAACTTCTAAAACAAGGGAAGGGTATTTCAAAACCAAAATAACATAAAATGGGAAAGCAAAATAGGGCATAAAATAAATGGTTTCAAGCTTGAAAGCATGTCAGTGCTTCAAGAGTTGAGTTGTATATGTGCCATGCCAAGTTATACAATTGTGTGTTGAGTTTCACCAAGGGCTCTAACACATCTTTACATAGGGAAAGTGGTAGTTATAATGTGCTCATTTTTCTAACTCATTTTTAAAACTTACTCGCTTTCTTCACAACACCTTTAATCTGTGTACTTAAGTTATAAATTATATTAAGGAATTTGTGTGTTACATACTACAGGGTATTTTAAGTGTTAATATTTCGTGAAAGATTTATAAATTAAGCATTCCCCTCTATTTTCCTTAGACCTATTTCCCTGTGTAAAGATGGGTTAGATCCCTCAGTGAAACTCAACACAGTGGTATAACTGTGATAGGGCACATATACAGAGCGACTCTTGAAGCACTAACACCCTTTCAAGCCTGAAACCATTTCTTTTCTACCCTACTTTGTTTTCCCATTTTTATGTTATTTTGGTGTTGAAATACCCTTCCCCTATCTAAGAAATAAATGAGATCTGATTTGATGGAAACTAATGAATGAGGTTTCCCTTAGCTAGTAGTAAATTCTGGTGTAGCCACACATACATTGAACCCCACTGGTGAAAACTACTGCTCTATGAGTATATCAAGGTCAAACTATTTGATCCTTAGACTAAACTAGCCTTAGTATTAAAATTAATGAAGGGATATCTTTATCCCATGCATTGTCCCCTGCTTTCCCCTCTAGAAAACTCAATCTCATGAGTACCTCTGGATTCAAGCATTTTGGGACTAACAACAGTTGGCACTAAAAGGGATATGAAAATATCTCCTCATGTATTGATAGTTCATGATGGCTCACTCAGTGTGTATTCAAATTTGAGTTGGTGACTAGATTTTCCCATTTATTTCTCAATCTAGACTTAAACTCAGCAATCTCTAACATGCATTGCCTACTAGAGTTGGTGATTGTGACGTGACATTCCCAATTATCCTATCAGGGCACAATTCCCCATTTCGTTAATGTTGAGATCATGTTAAGCACACATTAATTTATTCTTAGTGGCATCCTGGGTATCCTATTTCATGTTCCATGTGTTAATTGTTTATTAGCCCTGACTGCAATGGTTACCACCTAGGCGTGTCCTGATATTTCATTTTTACACCCTCAGGAGCAGTAGCCAGCTAGACTAATGAAATGATGTGTGCATGCTTTGACTAGCCATTTAAGTTTGACTGTACTTTATTCTACTTGCTTGGGGGATTCTCAAGCTTCCTCTACCAATCTATATACAAATGCCACATCGCATGTTCTGGTAGGTCAGGGTCTTCCAATATTTGACATCTCTATCAGGTCTGGGAGGCTGAAAGCTCTGATTGTGGGCCACATGGCATTATTTCATTTGGTCAAGTCCTCCCAAGCTCTAACATCTCTGACATGTCTAGGGGACTGGTGCATTTGACTTTGGGTCATCTGATTGGTCATGCTCTAGCACCTTTGGGCACTGGGGCCACATGACATGACTCAATTCAGTCGGGCTCCCCCAGGGTCTAACATCTCTGTCAAGACTAGGAGACTGGGCATTCTTAAAGCTAGAGGATTTTATTGTTGGGATCTCCTGACATTTGACATCTCTATTAGGACCAAGACACTGACGTGCTCTAGTAGTTGGAACCATGTGGCACTCCCTAATTTAGTCACTCAACCTACAAAAATCCATGAAAAGACACTGAGTAAAAGAAGGAAGCCATGTAATGAAATAAAACTCACCCGTTCACCAATGTAGATATATAAGGTGCCACGTATGACTCTAGAAAACTGAGAGACTGGGACTCTGAGAACTTCATAATAAGTCCAAATCTATGGACTAGAACATTAGTGTAATAAAAAATATTCTAAGTATGAGATTGCACTATTCTACTTAGGACGTAGTAAAACTTTGATTGCACTTAAACTTAGAAGTTTTGGGGGGACTTAATAGGGATCAAATTCAATTATGAATACAATAGACACATGGTGAAACCAGGATGAAACTCGAATTCTAGGTTTTTGAAAAAAGATGTTGATTAGGAAGAAGCCGATACTCCGAGAACCCTTGCAACTATGCAAAGATGTGGCATTCCTCTTGCCTTTCCACCTACCTTTCTTGAAGGCTTTGTAAGATTGGTTTTGCTCTGTCTTGACCTAATTTGTGGACTGATTTTGCTTTGATGATTCCCCTTCTCCTTGTTCTCTTCCTCAATGTAGTTTGCTTGCAAACATGCCTCATGAAGGTCTTGTGGCTTTCTTGAGATGAATCATCTCCTTAGGCATGAAAGGAGACCTCCCAAGTATTTGGTCAATTTGTCTTCATCTTTCAAGTCCAAGCCAATGAGCATGGCTTGTCTATGGAACTCCATGGTATGATCCCGCTTTGACCTACTCCTTGCCTATAATATTGTCACTTGATTTTTTGATCAATCTCATGCCCAATAGAGTAAACAAAATTACACAATATTTTTTCAAAACTATTCCACTTATCTACAACAAGGTTCTTTTTAAAAGCTACTAGGTAAGTTCCCACCACACTAGAGCATGACCTTCCATCTTGAGACTTGCAAAAGTAATCTTTTGCACCTTCGTTACTTTATGCACACACTAAAGTAGACCTCCATTTGCTTCAACCACTTATCTAATATCTCAGCATCTACTTGTTACTTAAAGAATTTAATCTCAACTTTTGTTTCAATCTTGAAAGGAGTAGGTTCATATTTTACCATAGCTTTACCTTTGTCTTTAGGAGGGTGTTCTTCATGATCATGCATGGACTCTTCTCCACTTTCCGATTCTACTTCGTGGGGTTCTTCCATGCCACGTTTCTTGTCTATAACCTGAACCATTGCATCCATGGAACCTTGGTTCCTAGTTACGAGCTATTGTTGTCTATTGATAGTGTCTCAAGACTTCATCATGCTATTTATGCACGATCCAATGGTAACTACTCTCTTGGCAAGACTTTCTTCACCTTCTAGAACCATTTCTCTCCCATGTTGATTCCATCTTCCTACAAATATTTCATGATTGCAAGGCAATAATTCTTCGTGAGATCTTGTCACTATGATACAAATCAATCAACCTTTCCAAAATAAACCAAAGATAAATTTTCTTTGATATCAAACTCTTAAGTTCAAACTTGCTAAAATTCACAAAACAAACAACTCGATGTTTTACTTTGAAACAACTTCAAAATGAGAGCGCAATTTATACTGATGACTTACAATTTACAGTGTGTTGTTGGAATATTAAATACATAACTTTAGAAACTTAAATATGAACGTAATAATCATAAAACAATACTAAGAACATTGAGATAAATGGCAGTTATTATCTGGGAAACCACACAATATGTCGGGAAAAATCAGTGGAAGAGGCAGCTGTTTTGCTTCCTCTCTTTTTTATGGCTAAAAACAGATTACAATGAAGAAATAGAACACTCAACTATCTTGCTCACTTAACATGCTCATTGTTCCTTCAATTTTTCTTCCAAATAACTTTTTCACTTCCTCTCTTCATTGATACCTTCCCTAAATGTGTGCCATCTTCTTATAGTACTTGACAATGTCCTTTCATGCACTAAAGGATCCCAAATCAAATTGGAATGTGAAGACACACTTGCTCTGTTTGTACCTTCATGTACAATCACATCAGACAAAATTGCCAATTGATGCAGATCAGTGATAACGTAATCATCACCCTACAATTCCCAGCAATTAATGTAACAACTACCTACATGAAACAACAATTTCATCACCAAGTCTATAATTACTTCCTTTAAACTTTTGTTGATGTTTGAAACCAAGTCTTGATTTTTTTATTTGATGGATTGAATTGTTTTTTGGATTCGTATGTATCACCATTACTTCATACAGGTTGTACAATAATATGTAAATTCTACAACTATTTTTCAATTTAATTTGCTCAAGCATTGGGTAATCCCTCTCATATACCATCACAAGTATTAGTCCTATCACAATTATTGGCTCCTCTCCCCTACTAAATATACGATCTGCTTTGGTCCATGTGGGATCATAACCTTGAAATTGCTGAACTGTAATTCATCGCATCCCATCCCTTCCCAAACTGAAACTAGAACTGTACATAACTTTGAAATTGCTCAACTGTAATTCATTGCATCCCATCCCATCCCTTCCCAAACTGAAACTAGAACTGTACAGCAGCACATCAATCACCATTACTTCATACAGATCGTACAATAATATGTAAATTCGACAACTATTTTTCATTTTAGCTTGTTCAAGCATTGAGTAATCCCTCGCATATACCATCCCAAGTATTAGTCCTATCACAATTATTGGCTCCTCTCCCGTACTGAATATATGATCTGCTTTGGTCCATGTCGGATCATAACTTTGAAATTGCTCAACTGTAATTCATTGCATCCCATCCCTTCCCAAACTGAAACTAGAACTGTACATCAGCATATCACTACATTGCATCTGCAGGCTAATCAGATGCTGCCCAGGATGCCACTGCACCAAGATGGCTTTGAAATACATTAATTGAGAAATAGTCTGATAGTTTCGCTTTCTGATTACATTCAGCATTGCCAACAGATTCAAGAAATTATTTTAGCAGCCTTGTTCCATTATAAACTACGTTTCAAAGCAAACATATCCTAAGATTGAAAATTAAGATGTCTGGTAAAATATCAAGAGTGTTTCAATATGGTGAAAATGCTGAACCTTGCCAAATGCAATAATATTTGCTCAAGACAGAAGATAATGGTAGCACAAAAGTCCAATAACCTGTTATCACGAGACATTTTGAGATTCTAATTGCTGCCTATATGTTCAGGATGCCCCCATTGATGTCCTCAATAGTGTTGCTTCCTTTTTGGTTTCCTCATATGATATATATGTTTTATTGAAATCAAACTGAACAGAGTGATATTTAGGAATGAACAACCATACAATGCTGATATTGACAAATGGACAACTACACATTTCTGCTTGTCCATCAAAACAACTAAACTACTCTACAAATGTAAAATGATCGTTGACGAACTGGCACAATATTCAAACTAGTCAAGTTTTGCAAAGACTTGACTAATATTGTGTTTTCAAATGAATTTGAATTGCTTCTTCCTAGCAATACAACCAAAAAGGCCTCATATAAAATGATTATTCAACGTCATGTCTTCAATACAGTCAATCCAACAGCTAACTTGAAAAGGCGAGAAAGCCTCCAAAGTCACATACAACGGTAAAGTTCTAGCAACAATATTGGATCAACTTTCTGGTGGCAAAAATAAAGAAAAACACCCATGTATATAGATAGTATCTTTTGCACAGGAAGCATATCAAGAAACAAATATACAGTGTGCATATTAAAATTAAATACAAATCTAGTGCACGTAATAAATCTCCATAAGATGCATTGTCTTTGCAACCTTGCATAGCAAAATTTTAACTGGACTAGATTCATAAATTGCAAACTAAAAACTATGATGGAGAAAGTTAACTTCCAGAGCACATTTCAAGAACCCCTATATCAAGGAGAGAAGCAGAAAGGATTTGTCATAGCAGGTGTTTTGAACTTGTAATGGACAGTTATAGCTGCATATGCTCTGAAATTGAGATTATTAGCAGAATTTTGCTGGTTGCTCTCATAAGCTATCTCAATTAAAAGCCTTCTATATCCCTCCATTAACCTTATGAACAGAAAGAAATTTATTTCAAAACTAATGCAGCTATAACTGTCCATCATGCCCAGTTGATGCAAGTAATGTTAAATACTCTAAAATGGCCCTGCCCTCTTCTTCAACTTCAATATCATAGTCAGCTAGTGGGTCTCCAGTCAAGCTATTTGCAATTTCTTCCTCCATCTCCTTGTCTCGGTCTTCCATGTGTGCACTATTATTCTGATGTCCCCCATCATCTTGCATCTGGTCTAGAATACCAGGAGTGTTGTCTGACTGTCTATTTACTTCAGCAACTGCAATTCCCTCAGATGTACTTGCACCACTGGAGTCTCCAGCTAGATTTGGGGGATTTCTAAGAAGGAAATCTATTGCACGTTCCTTTGTATCTGAATTTAATAAAGCTTCGACCACTGATCCAAGGACCAACATCATAAAACATATTCCGTGCGAAATTAGACATGTTAAATATAATTATACCAAAAGCAGTAGCACTTTCAATGATTTTGAAGATAGTAGCCTACGTAATAATGTATCAAGTACCTAGGTTTCTTTGAAAACCCATTGATATCATTTCTTTAATATCCTCTTCTTGGAAAGATTTTCTCCTCTTTCGTCTCCTGGAATCCACAGAATGCTGCAGAATATCACAATATCACATTTTTCAATCAGATACAAAAAAGATAAAACCAGAAAACATTCTTGACCAGTGTTAGGCTCATATCATATTTTACAGTTAAACCTGTAAAACCGAGTTCGATGCAGGATCTGCTAATTCATCCAAGGCTTTTTGCATGTCGTTTTCATTCTTTCGAAGTGCTTCTGCTACTAGAACTCTCTCGTACCTTAACCACCCCCAAGAAATAATCAGATATATTTCCATACTCATCAAATTTATTCAAAACTTTATATGAAATTCTCTATAGGAAAATATAATTTTAGATATGCTCATTGACCAGTAATAAAAAATAATTTGAAACCTGACGATTTCACTCACCCAATTGAAACAAGTCTGGAAAGCATTGTCATATCTACAGCCTTTCCCACTGGTGTCATACCATAAGATTTTTGCTCCCTGCCGACCGCAAATCATTTTATAATCTCATCAGATAAATGATTGCTGAAAATTGGAAACAATGTTTTTCCTAGAAGGTCCGGGGTGTTATTTGAATCCCTAACTCCATGACTACATGGCGTTCCAACTCTTTTCCATTAACTACTAAAGAGTTGTAAGTCCCAACACACAAAATTTTCTTTGCTGAAAAGTTTAGGGGCCACCTGATATCTTTGTCTCTCCGTCTGTCTTCTTGTTTTCTCTTATCAATTCTTTCCTTTTCTTCAATGACAAACTCTACTGCTCGCTCAACATTTTGACCAGACATTCTTAAAGCCCTTCTGGACTGTCTCTCTGTATAACCCATGCTCATGAGCTGTGACAAAGCTTCATCCGAGATTTGAAGCTGTTTGTAAGAATAGATAATTGCATTATCAATTTTGGGAAACATAAAAGTGACTGCAATTCATTGACATCTACATGGAAAAAAAAATTACTAGTGATAAAATCTACAAAAGCTGCAAGTAAGCTTTAAGAAATCCCAAGTACACAAATAAAATGCAAATCAAGATCAAACTAAATATTAAATCAAATGCCTGATTATATTTCTCTTGAGCGGCTTTCAGTGCCTTGTGAGACTCTTTGAATAGTCCAGTGTGGTATGCAACAATCCCCTCCAGAAGCTCCAATCGTGTAAATCTGTTGAATAACCAATCACTGTGTAAGGGCATCTAGAATGGAGAGTTGCTGTTATAATCCAAAAATGAAACAGAAAAAACCCAAAACTTACACTAGCAATTATTTTCCTCTACTCACTGCCATGTATGCCATGTTCAAAAGGTATTTTCTTTCTATTAAATGCTTCCTTTTACAGTATTAAACAGAATACCAAAAAATTGAAAAGCATAACCTGGCACACTTGTTCTTAAATTTCTAGTAAAGTATATCATTAAGCTTTATTCAGAAATTTTGTACAAAAAAGTTCTTCAAAGAGAGTTTACATAGCAAGTTCTTGGCAAAATCCTCCTTGCAGAACCCTGGCTCTCTCCATATTGGCACCATAGCAACATTCAAGCCCTTTGCGAGCTTCTTTTAAGCGTATTCCAGCCATAGACAAACAGGATATATCACGAAGCATGAAGTAACACCAAACCGTGTCTATTTGTAACAGAGGAATATTATCCACCATCTAAATATCAAGGTCCAAGAAAAAAGTCGTGTGAGTGAAATTCGAGGAGCAATAGTAAAAAGGAAACCTGCAATTAGAGTCTTGTTTGAGTCAGAAAGGACAGCATTACCACAAATACTCACCTCGAGTACCTTCTGATTACAAAGGGAAACGGCCTCCTGCAAGAAAATCCAACTGTGAAATGAGACTAGCAAAAATTCACCATTTCCATGTCTAATAGCACGTCTGATGACATAGCAAATCACAATTTAAAACATGTAGCACTAATTTCAATTTCTGCATTGTGAAATGAGATGAGCAAAAATTCACCATTTCCATGTCTAATAGCAGGACTGATGACATAGCAAATCATAATTTAAAACATGCAGCTAGCATGTAGCACTAATTTGAACTTCTGCATTTCAATCATTATGAATCTTCATAACTTGCCCCAGGCCATTTTACTTCTGGGCCAATATAACAAACACATTCATGATGCAGAAATCCATTATAGGCCAATATAACAAACACAACCACAATGCAGAAACCCATTATAGGCCAAAATAATAAACACAACCAGAATGCAGAAACCCATTATAGGCCAAAATAACAAACACAATCAGAATAAAGAAACCCACTACACAGGCTATATGCATTCAAAACAATACAATAGAGAATTAGCAAGTAATATGGTTGTTTGTGAGAGTTATTGTAAAATCAAAACTCAAAAAAACACCAGATACCTCTCCCATGGAAAGAATTTCAAGAGCATCTTTGTACTGGCCCTTTTCAATAAAATGTCGACCCTTCGCATGAAGCATTAGGCCCATCATAACAGCCCTGTCATGCAAAAGGCATCCTTCAATTCAACATGATTCACAAGCCGAAACTTATATAAGTTCTTATAATTGGGCAGAAAACAAATAGTAAGGGAGATCAGTAGCCATACCCTAAATATATTGTTCAAAAGAATGGCAGTGATTCTATCATTTATATTGGAGCAATGTATAATGAATTATAACGCATATCACCACTTGGGAACTACAAGCAAAAGAAACAGTAAAATCCAATGTAAGATAGCACCTTTGATCAGTCTCAGAACCAGCTGACATCTTTTCTCCATGCTGGTTCTCAAGTTCAATGCTGAACTGATCGACTGGGAACGAATCATCAGTATGTCTCTTTGTCATTGCATCAACCGCAGCTCTACACAACCCAATAGAATATATGTTTTTCAAGAAATCCACAGAAAACATGAATAGTAAATATCAAAACTTTCTTCGCTGACACTTATGGCAGGCATATTTGAATTCCGCATTTAGGAGATCCTCATAATAAAATTGATTTGCATGAGAGAGAATAATTATCTACTGCCAATATAACTGAAATGTAAACTTTATTTTCGTACATAATATCCGATGTCCATATCTCTCCCTTTATCAGAAATCACCCTAATTGTAGTAATTAAGCAACACAAATCAGTCTATTTTGGATGGTAATATTAAATATGTATATGAATAATTACCATAGTTCCACGGAGTTTCCTAACGCGGGGTCGGAGGGATGCGGGGACAGGTTTCCGGGACGAGGGGACAGGGGGCCTAAGTTTGGGGATGGCAGTGGGTGAGCAGTGTAAATACATATAGTACTTGAAAAATTAGTTATAAAAAGATGTATAAGGAATAAGTACATTGCATTGAACATCAACAATTTAACATCGTGATTTAATCATTTAAGTTTCAAGTTTGATCCATTGAACCAATGAATATTGAAAATTGAAAATGAAAATCAAAATATCGAATTCAGAATTTTCAAAATTTCATAATGAAGATTCATGATTACAATCAAGTATCATCAATGTTCAAAAACAAAATACTCTTCTTGATCTCACTTTCCCTCTCCTAATGCTCTCTCACTCTTGCAAACTTCTCCCTCTTTGCTTGCTGCCACTACTTTCAGCTCTCTACTTCACTCAATGAAATTTTTGTGTGATTTGGAATGAGAAGGAGAGGGCTTTCTATAAGCTTTTGGGAGGCCTTGGGGGGTGAGGGTGGGACCCACTAGCAATTAGGGTTAAGGTAGAGGGCTCAAAAACCCAATTTTTAAAAAAATTAAAAAAAAATGCACTTCATGGCGTCCACTTGCGTGGGGGATGCCTGGGCGTTTCCTCGGGGGTCGGGGGACTTTTGGACATCCCCTAGACGTTCCAGGTATGTCCTAGAGTCCCCAAGACGTCCCCCTTTTGAAGGAGATGTCCCCTCTCAAAGGGAAACATCCCAGGGACGGCAGAGGTTCGTGGTGGAGATGGCAGGATCGTTGGGGGACATCCCCACGTCCTGAGGACGTCCCCATCCCGGAAACGCAGAGTTTTTCGGGGGGAACGCATCCCTGTGGAACACTAATAATTACTAAAATGCAGCCTAATATAATAGTTACCAACATATTCATTTCTCGAAGGGTCCCCACTATAAGTCGTCTCCAACATTCATTTATTATCATATTTAATCAATAACATCCATAAAATTGTGTTTTGATTTGCTTAACGGATTTCCATGTCAGAATATCGGCGACAACCTTACCTGTGATTGAAGCATATTTTCTTGTACAGAATGATTTATTCTGCTCAGTTTTCAGTTTGATGAATAGGGTTGGTACATGTGATCATTATTTATAAACATCCAAAATGAAGCTACTGAATATCCCATCCATGTTGACTACGTCTTAAATAATAGATCGTAATCTTTCAAATGTTGAGCTCATTTTTAAAAAAGCATAGCTTAATCATCAAGTATAGGATTCTTCAAAACGTTTTCTGGATATTGTGAACATATGCCATTGACAATAATTTCCAATAATTGGAATTTTTCCATTGTTTTAAGTTGTCTATTGTAGATATTTTTCAAGTTCACAGAACAAATCTGAATGGAATGGATCCCATGCAAATGTAACTAAACTTATCCCTCCTGTTCACCATTATTAGCATGAGTACGTTGAATCTTCCAACTCGAATGTTGCTAAAGTGATTGCCTTTGCTGGATTTTCTTCATTAAACTTTGCAACATACCATTAGTTTTATTCTGGTGGTACTCGCATTATTTTGAGGCGACCCATAACAATTTTCTTGCTTCACTGCTATTCTGTAAACTTGGTTGATCTAGTTATCATTGTTGGAAAAAACACATTAAGCTAATTAATTTGATTGCAAGGTAGTTTATTTTGCAATTGAACATTCACATATTCTTGTCATTTTCATGCAAGAAGGTTGTTAAGTGTTCAATCTTTTTTTTTTTTTTTTTGGGAAACGTGTTCAATCCTATTTAGACACCTCAAGGTTTTCTAAGGTCTGAAGGGTTTGAAAACGCAACTACAATCTATGTATGATATGAATAAATTCTTTATATATATATATATATATATAATTTCCTTTTGTTTCCCAGGATTTAAGCTATGACGGCCCAATTAAGCAGGGGACCGAGGCACCATTGGGATTAGGCAGGGTTTTAGGTAAATTGGAGAAATAAAAAATATGAAATTAACATGAACATAAACATAAACATAAACATAAACATACTTGATGCGAGCAAGGCGATTGTGGATCTGAAGCTCGTCGTTGATTGCTTTTGCTTCATCCACTGCAACTTTGCTGATTAATATCTTGGAATTGCACTTCAATCCCACATCAGTGAGGGTTGTATCACCGAATTCCTGCTTCAGGATTCTACCGGCATAGATGACATTTAGACTGTCGGGATTAGAATTTGATCTCTTGGCCAGCTCAGCTCTGAGCTCAGACACCGTCCACTTGTCCAAATCCACTTCAATTGATCCTGACCATAATCCGCCCACCTTCACCTTCGCCTTCGCCCAACCATTTGCTCCCTCCATCCCTAAAATATGACCCAACACCTTCGAACTCCAATCAACGATGCATCCCTCTTTTTAAGGCAATATTGCGGCCAACCCGTTCAACAGGCTCTGGAAACGCAAAGCTTTAAGTAAGATCCCTTTCTTACTGATACAGACCACAACTCCTCCCTGGTAAATATTAATACCAAAATCTATGCAGAGTGTTGGTGAGACGGAGGGGATCGAGGCACCATTGGGATTAAGTAGGGTTGGTTGTTCACGGAAGAGGGTTGCTTTCTGTACAAGTTTTGTATTGTTATTCTCTTATTTGTAAATGACATCATTTCGATGTTTTATTAAGAGGAAGGTTCACATGGATAATTATCTATTTTTACATTATTTTGATGTTGCATTTAAAAGAAAATTTTATAGACGAGCATATATATTAACATTTTTTTGGTTGTCTTGTTAAGAAGGTGATTTTCATAAACAATTATATATTTTAACATGTTTTTGTAATATACATAATTTTCAAGAAATTTTGAAAAATTAAAAAGTATGATTTTTAATATTTTAAAGGATAATGTTAAACAAGTTTTATTTATATGTAAATGTTAAAGAATTGAGATGGTCTCTTCACATATATTGGGCATCACTTCAATTTGTCACCAACTGCTAAGTTAAGATTAAGCAAAGAATATATTACTCTCGCCATTCTTGAGAAACAATGTTTTCGGTTTCAATTCTAAGATATCTAGACAAAGATTCACCGTTTTCACTCACATGTTACACCTACTCTTCAATATGGAATTGAAATGTTGGGGACTTCCTTAGGAAAATCGATTAAATATTGAAAGAGTGCTTACCTCCATGTTATACAAGCATCTCCATGCTAAAAGATTCGTCCCTCAAGACATCATTCTTGTTGAATTTGTTACAACTTGCTCATCATTGTTGTGATCTTTCAAATGGTGACTATGATACATATGCCTAAATGAATGTCCAACTCTTTGGTTGATTTTTTAAGGGCCCCATCTCAAGCATTCAAATCCTCTTTGCATGGAACACAACATGGGATCAACTATTGTTGGTATGTCAAGGCTTCCACTCTATTCGATCTTGTAAGTACTAACATCGATAGACTCCCTCCATATATTTTTACAATTATGCACAAGGTGTACCTAAAAGGGAGATAAATGTGGGCATCATATATGAGATCTATAGAGCCTTGTCATCAATTTTCCTCAAAGCTTCAACATTACTACAGTACGTATCTTCACTATGAGGATGGGCTCATCTAACATTTAGGGTACACTTAGCTTTTATTATCTTGCAGTTTGAGGGTTCCTTTGGCACAATTTAGAGTTTGAACACATCAACTCTATACAGAGATAGGTCACCATATTCATTAGGGACATCGTATTTGTTAGATTTATTCATCGAACCCTTAAATTGAGGATTATTTATTTAGATGTTCTCTTTACTATTCGATCGGCAGGGGCGGGGGCGAGGAGGGGATGGCGGTGCGCTGGACGAGGAGGGGGGGCGGCGCGGGGCGGGGCGGCAATTATTTTGCCTCTTTAGAGACTCATATAATTGTCTCCATCATTTCATGACTTATGAGGATCAAAGATGCTTGGCTCTTTTCTTTTAAGAGATGTTTGATCTTCATAAATGGTTACAACCTGATTCCTCGCTAGGCAAACTATTTGACTATCCGTGAATATTTATAGTTGACACATCTGATTTGGTTATATTTTGACTAAGCTTTGAGATATATGTTGTTACGAGACAGTAAGATATTGCTTACGTTATATGATCACACTATTATGAGTTGGTTGTAAGTATATGTTTGCTTTATGATCATGTTGATTTATCATTTTAGCTATAATTTATTATGAATGTATATCATAATTGTTATGGTCTAACTACCTGCTTTATTGACGTATGAGAACACATCCTTTGGAGTGTGACGGAGAGAAATCATCATCAGAGAGGGTAATGTAAATGGAGACATCGAAGGATGACAGAGAAACCGATTGGAACCCTGCACACACCACGTTATCTAGCACACGTTAGATGCATGATAAAATGGTTTGTGCATGTGATTATTACTACTTGCAAATAAATCATCGTCTCAACATGGTTTTCTAGCATAGTTTAAATGATTATTTGGATTTTGTCTTGCATGATTTGCATGTGTGATTGCATGGTCGATATTATGCATAGGGTAAAAGGGTTAATGTTACAGTTTGAGTATGGTTATGTCCGATTTATCATTTTATATTAAAATAATATAATAAGCTTTTCATGTATTAGTTCGGGGTACTAATAAAAGCTTGTTGGAGTTAGTAGTAAATAAAGTAATCCTATTTTAATTAGTAGTTGGATTATAATACAAAAAATAGGGAATAAAATAGTAATTATAAAATAAGAAAGCTTATAAATAAATAAATAAAAAGGAAATGAAAACTAAAAAGAAATAAATACATAAAATATTAATAAAAACAAAGAAAAAATAAAAATAAAGAGGAAAAAACTCTTTAAAAAAAATGGCTACGCTTTTCTCATGAAAGGGAATAAGAAAGAATATTTATGGAGATAGCTAGGGAGAAAAAGAGGGGGGCACAATTACTTGTAGAGGAGGAGAGTAAGAAGACAAGTGCAGCTCTAAGGGAGGCGATACAGACGATAACAAAGATCAGAGAAGACAAGGTAAAAAAAAATGGGACCAATGTAGCATCTGTTAGGATGGTATTGCATTTAAATTATGTGAATTGTATGCAGATATATCTCTTGTGTAAATATGTATGTATGTAAATATATTGGTTTATATCTGTACAATTATATATATATATATATATATACATATAACCCCACACACACACACACACACACATATATATATATATATATGTGAATATACATCTATAATGATTTATTTAGGTAATTGCAATGGTTTTTAATTATGTGTACGCAGTGACCCTGTATTTATATTAGTAAAATAGCTACTTCTTTTACCTGAGTAAATAGTGATTTATATTAATGCATATACTTCTTGAACATGTCGTCAGCTTTGAGATTGCACTTTATTAATATAAATATATGTTGAGATAAGTAAATCGTGACCTTATTTTATTGACATATATAAATCACAACCTTAATATATATATATATATATATGAAAGTTTATAGAAATAATTTAGAAGCCAACGCCTTAATTCTGGAATCGATTTGCCTTATGCCATTTTCTTTATATACCATTAAATAGGCATATATATTTAGCATACCAGTTTACTATAATGCCTCACATAAAGGAGCAATCTGTGTATATGAAATTATGGAATATATAATAGCAAACTATATATTCGTTATTTTAAAGAAATAGGTATATTCAATATTCAGAATATATACATCAAACTGTCTCTATTACCACTTGGAATGACCTAGCATCATAGAATGATTCTTATATTTTAACAAACTAAATACAAAATTAATAAATATAATATGAGCCACGTTTTAAACATTGTATATAATAATAATAATGAGTATTTTATGTTAGAGGCATCTTATATTTCAATACAACAATTTACGTTCTAAAATATAATGATGTATGAGCAAAATAATAATGAGTATTTTATGTTATAGGCATTTTATATCTCAATACAACAATTTACTTCATTAAACAGTGAATGATATGTATATATAATTTATTTTCAGCATGTAGCAATTAATTGAGATGCAAGGATTGATGAAGAGTTTGTTAGCTTAACATCCCTTAGGCATCGCTAGAGTCCACTATCTACTATGGTAATTTCTATATATCTATTATTCCAAACATACCTGTATTTATATAAGCATTGCTGAATATTGAGCCATTGCAATGAGTTTTGGCTTCATTGTAATCTATCCTTACATTGTTGCACGATTAATTGGCGTTGCTAAAATTAAAACACAACGAACTTGATGAGAGAAAAATTCATTGTATATGTATAAATAATCTCTAGCTTGCGTTATGAATTGAGTCACTGTATATCAGAGTTTCTATCAAGTAAAGTCATTGAAATCTTCATTGTAATATGGCGCTAAGTAGTTTAAATCCCAATGGTGTGGTAAAATGATAAAGGCTTAAAACTTTTTATGAGTATTGCATGATAAAGGAGTCTAATTCTTATGAGTATTATAAGATGAGTTTTATATGGCTATTTATATTAATGGGTCGATTTACTCATAAATTTAAAACATAGCCAAATCCATATATAATAATAAAAACAGAATACTTCTTGTCATGTAGGCCTAAGTTCATGAACTTTCAATCTAGTATTCATAGATTCATATAGAATTTCTAAAATTAATTAAAGATGATTACAGGATTTTAAAACATAGTCAATTTATACGATATTACAACGATTGAATAACCTCACGAAAATCTCTTTAGAGAATGTTAATATATTTATGTGTTAATATGATTAATAGTGTGTATATGTATAGAGGGGGTATTATTATGGTTATAATTCCATGGGTGGATTATGAACTATGTTAAAGAATTACATATAGTTAAGTTATCAAATATGTGCATTCAGACCCCTATAATGTATAGCCAACACTAGTTTGGACTATCTTATATTTCATGTGTTATGCAATAAGTTTGTTTGCTATCGGTACATATTATGAGAGTGTTAATATGTATAAATGTTTGGTTATATTTTACATATAATGGTACATCGTGATGCATGCTTATAAGTTATATTTCTTTGAGTGTTGATAAGCAGTTAAAACTTAAGGTATATATACCCAAGAGGTATAATCTTGTACTCACTTGATTGTTATTATGTATGTAGGTCATTTGATTCTTGAAAACATAAGTTTGGTTATGTGTATTTATGTAGTTTTAAACTATGATAGTATGGAATATCATAGAGTACTACAACGTAAATGTATGATTAAACCCATATGATATATACTTTAATTGATATGTTTGAACTCACACCTACGTTTTATTGATTTAATGTATGCATGTTAGTTATTATTGTGAATAACATGTTTTGTGACAATTGATAGGACGTTGTGTATACGTGCATATAGACTTTGAGAATATAACATATACTAAGATAGAATATTATTTGTTTCATAGAAACTATGACGTGATTTGTTATGTCTAATTACTTGAATAGAGGCTTATGTTTCCATGTATTTAAGATGATTTTATATGACTGTTTATGGAAAACTAGTCTATGATAATACTAAACCATAGTAATATAGGTTATCATAGGGTGTAGTATGTTGAAAATTAAATGTCGTAATTGGAATCTATAGTTAAATATATATTTTATCTAGGTGGTGTAAGTTGTAGTCATTATTTCTAATATGAGATAGAAAATAATGTAAGATTCATTCATATGTTTGACAAAAAAAATATGTTTTGGTTACTCTTATGTACAACATGTTATGTGATATGTTTGTTAGTAGGATGTAAATTATATTAATATTTTGGTTAAATTATGTTTGACTAATTTTCATTATTGATACTAAGTAAGGAGTGAGATGTACTTCATTGGCTTACTAGCATCATAATGCAAGATGAAGGCAGTTCGATCAAGTGATGTGTATGAATTTGATTGATCTAATGATCATTATTATATTTAATTCATAAAACTTTGGGTCAAAGTATGTTTAATGAGATATTATCATTTCATGAGTATGATTTACATGTTTGTGTGATATCTTGTAATAGAATAGTTTTTTATGATACATTGCATGTTTAGTTTAGAAATCATACAACACATGGGTACTTGTCTGTTTATTTGAATTTTTGCACCATCACTATCTATTCATTCGTAAAATGAGGGCCATTTTCTGATGAAATTAGTGTGGGGGATCATTGGTCCATGGTTGGTATAAAAAAATACTCGGATGATGCTCTCCATTCTCACAACAGTACTGCTTATTGAGATGATACTTAGGATTGCTATAGATACTTGAGTTCGAGAACTATGCTCAGGGGGAGTCATGTATCTTATATGTACTTTGTATTGTATTGAACTTATCATTGAATATTGTTATGAAGAGTAGTAATTACTTATTATTAAACATTGACAGTGGTGGCTATAGACTTGTATCAAATGTCACTGAGTTAATATAATTACTTTCTATATTTGCATTTTGATGTGCTCTCATGATATTAGAGATCAATGATGTGTGATGTAATATACTTGTTTGTTATTATCACGCTTTAAGTATTTCATATGGTCTTTGTATATTCTCATGGTGTAATCTATTTTTAGTATATGTGTTTAAATAAAAAAATATGGTGTAATCTATTTTTAGTATATGTGTAATGTATTTCTAGTTTACCCTAGCGGAGTTGTTACATGTGGTATTAGAGTTGTGGCTCGTACTCTATGACCTAATGAGTCCACTAGCATTTTCATGTCTTTTTGTTCATCAGTGTGAACTTAGTGACATGAATTATTACACTGATATTTTGGATTTGTTGTGCCTCAGTGAGAAATTATGTTACACCATAATTGGATTTTTAAGACTTGATAGATCCTCCGGTATGTCTTGGTGACTGTTGTAAGTATGAGACATTTGTGAATGCATTTGGGGAACTTTGAGTGTGTACCCTTAGGATCACTCATAACCTTTTAAGTTGTTAAGGGGTTGGTTTATCGAGTGTCCCAATGGTGATGGTTGTATATGAAGTTTGGGTAGGTGAGTACATAGCATAATTCATGAGTTATGAACGAGTGATTTATACCATAGTTTGATCACGTAGATCGAACACCTTGAGTATGATTACATCCTTCTTGGTAATCAAATCACCTTCACCATTTGTGTTTTATGTTGTGAGTGCTTAATAAGCATGAGAAGCTTCTCACTTAAATATACATGATTTATTTTTTGTGTCTTATTTTCACTAATCTTAGGAATCAAAAATCTTATAAGACTATTTTTAGTTAGTACCACCTAGGATGTTGGGAATTTTCTTATAGAAGAGTGTGGATGTTTTGGTTAAGAATTCCTATGTGTAGGGAGTTTGTTTATGGATTGGCACCCTTAAGTTATGTGGATTAGAAAGAAGTGTCATCTCTCTTAATTAGCTTATAGGTGAGTTGTTATTATCTCATTCTCCTTTGACATCATTATAAGCTACTAAGAGGATTCATATTTTATTGATGTTGAAACTTGTTTTTGAAATGTTATTTTGACCATGTTCCTTGGAGTTCATGGGATATATGTCTTCTACTTTTTTTTAGAGAGAAGTTGTAATATTAGATAGATTGATACATTTTTGTGGTTAGTATTTTTTATCTCGATTATAGAAATAGACTAACATACCATACTTTTAGATTTGGTAAGTAGGTAGTGATTTGACAACATTGAGGTGCAGTGTTTTCTTTTTACCTTGTGAGGGTATGTAGGAGTTTTATTTTTGAGATGATATTTTTCTACGTTTCACTTGTGAATCTTTAGGGTGACTACTTTATCTAACATGGGAACTCAGACCATGTGGAGTGGCAAACCTTGAATTATATATTAAATTCTAGACTAAGAGTTATAAGTTAATTATAATTATTATGTTATTATTCACCCTTGATTAGATTTATATTGTTCTTTTTTTGGCTTAAAATATTTTGTTTTGAAGATTTATTTTTTTTACCTTTCATTGAAAGTGAGTAGGGTATAGGATGTGCAGAACATCTTGTCAATCTAGGGGTTCAGATAAACTTTTAATTTGTTGCATTCTAGCTAAGCAAGCAAGGAGATATTGTCTTGCTTGTTCCTTTATAGGGTAGAAAAGATGGTGTGATCTTTGGCCTTTATATGTTATGTTAATTTTAACATTATTTTCTCTTAACTATGAATATAACACTACGAGTTAAGTTGTGAAATATGATACTAATTATGTTTAGCTAGTGACAACTTAATACAATTACGGACTGATTGTATGATTTTTCTTGTATGTATGTTGATACATCTAGAATTATTTAACATATACCATTACTTATTATGATCTGTCACTATAGAATTATGATTCATTAAACATTGTGCACTTTTTGGAAGATCATTAGGTCATGGAGACCTAAGGGAAGAGTGGTAAATTAGGAGCGTGAGTACTAAGTGATAGGAGTGGATCCTACTTAGTCTCACATTGACTCGGTATTTATTGAGTTTAAATTTGATAGATGGACTTTTCAAATCTAAGATTGATAGATGAACTTGTCAAATTCAATCATATGGCCATACACATGTATACAGTGAAACATTTATTCCTTAACTTTGTATACATTGAAAATGTAGTATTTTTAGTTCCTATTCATCATTATACTTGTCAGGGGCTCTGTGGAGTAGTGATAGTATTGATATGTTATACTTATCAAGAGCTATATAGGGCAATGATAGTATTAACTTATACACATCATTCTTGTCAAGCTCCTTAAATATTTTTCTCTAGAATGAGAAAAACACTCTCTAAAATTAATAGAGATGTGTAGAAGGGCTAAAAGATTTTTTGTAACTCTCTTTGGTCATTTGGTGTGGCTTTTATGATGATCTCAAGTGTTTTGGGATGTCAGTGAAACTTTCACTTAGTTATGTATAGGCTTGTCTTGCCAGTTCTAGACCTTGGAGTGGTCATGATAGAATCATTAAGAGTAAGTAATACTTGCAAATCATGTTTGTATAATTGAGAGATGTCACAGAGCAGAGACTTATGGGATCAATATTTTGATAATAGTGAAACTTGAGGGAACTTCTATGAATTCTATAGGTAATTTCATATTTATTTACTTGATTTGATACCTTATATTGTGTTATTTGTCTATAGAATAATGTTTTTAATTCAGAATTTATATTTGATAAGAGTCATATAGACGATGACTAGCTTTAGGGGGGAAGGATGTTACAACTTGATTCCTCACTAAGCAAACTATTTGACTATCTATGGATATTTATAGTTTACATATATGATTTAGTTATATTTTTATTAAGCTTTGAGATATATATTATTATAAAACATTAGGATATTGCTTAGGTTATATGATCACACTATTATGAGTTGGTTGTAAGTATATATTTGCTTTATGATCATGTTGATTTGTCATTTCGACTATATTTTATGATAAATGTAAATCATGACTGTTATGGTCTAATTACCTGTTTTGTTGTGAGATTGATGCAGGAGAACCCATCCTTTGGAGTGTGACAGAGGGAGAGCATCATCATAGAGAGTGATGTAGATAGAGACATCGAAGGATGATAGAGAAACTGATCATAACCTTGTACATACCATGTTAGATAACACATGTTAGATGCATGATAAAATGGTTTGTGCATGTGATTATTGCTACTTGTAAATAGATCGTCATCTACACATGGTTTTATAGCATAGTTTAAATGATTATTTAGATTTTGTGTTGTGTGGTTTATGTGTGTGACTGAATGATGGATATTATGCATAGGACAAAAAGGTTAATGCTACGATTTAAGTATGGTTGTGTTTGATTTATTATTTCAGATTAAAATAATATACTAGATTTTTTATGTATTAGTTTGAGGTACTAATAAAAAATTGTTGGAGTTAGTAATAAATAAAGTAATCCTATTTTAATTAGTAGTTGGATTATAATAAAAAAAGGGAATAAAATAGTAATTAGAAAACAAAAAGCTTATAAATTAAAAAAAAAAGAAAAAGAAAACTAAAAATAAATAAATACATAAAATATTACTAAAAATAAAGAAAAACAAAAAAAATAAAGAGGAAAAAATTCTTACAACAAAAAAAAGGTTACGCTTTCCTCATGAAAGGGAATAAGAAATAATATTTATGGAGATAGCCAAGGAGAAAAAGAGGGGGGCACAATTACCTATAGAGGAGAGTAAGAAGACAAGGGTATCTCTAAGGGAAGTAGTATAGGCGATAACAAAAATCGGAGAAGAGAAGGTAAAAATAAAGGGACCAACTAGCATTTGCTAAGTAGGCATTGCATTTAAATTATGTGAATTATATGCAGAAATATCTCATGTAAATATGTTTGTATGTAAATATATTGGTTTATATTTGTATAATTAAATTTATATATATTTGGTTATATGTGAGTATATTATAAATATACATATGTAGTGATTCATTTAGGTAACTACAATGGTTTACAATTATGTGTATGCAACAAACCTGTATTTATATTAGTAAAATAGTTACTTCCTTTCTCTAAGTAAATAGTGATTTATATTAATGCATATACTTCCTGAGCATTTTATCATCTTTGAGATTACGCTTTATTAATATAAATATATGTTTAGATAAGTAAATCATAACCTTATTCTATTGACATATGTAAATTTCAACCTCAAACTACAATAAGGCCCATATATATATATCAAATCATATATAATCCTCTGAATATATCATCCATGAAAGTTTAAATAAATATTTTAGAGTCCAACACTTTACTTAATTCTAGAATCAATTCACCTTATGCCATTTTATTTATATACCATTAAATAGGCATATATTTTTAGCATACCAGTTTACTATAATGGCTCACATAAAGAAGCAATATGGGTCTATGAAATTATGGAATATATAATAGTGAACTATATATTTGTTATTTTAAAGAAATGGGTATATTTAATATCAAAATATATACAACGAACTATCTCTATTACCACCTATAATGACCTGGCATCATAGAATGGCTCTTATATTTTAGAAAACTAAGTACATATTTAATAAATATAATCCGAGCCACATTACAAACATTGTATATAATAATAATGAGTATTTTATGTTAGAGGCATCTTATATCTCAATACAACGATTTACATTCCAAAAAACAATGATTTTTTAGCATAATAATAATGAGTATTTTATGTTAGAGGCGTCTTATATCTCAATACAATGATTTATTTCATTAAATAACGAATGATATATATATATATATATATATATATATATATATATATATATATATATATATATATATATATATATATCCTGCAGTAATTAAGTGAGATGCATAGATTAATGAGAAGTTTGTTATCTTAACATCCCTTAGGCATAGTTGGAGTCCATTGTCTACTATGGTAATTTATATATATTTGTTATTCCAAACATACTTGTATCTATATAAGCGTTGCTGATTATTGAGCCACTACAATGAGTTTTGGTGTCATTGTAATATGTCCTTACACTGTTGCATGATTAACTGGTGTTGCTAGAAATAAAACACGACCAACTTGACGAGAGAAAAAGTCACTATATATCTATAAATAATCTCTAACTTACGTTATGATTTGAGTCATTGTATATCAGAGTTTCTGTCAAGTAAAGTCACTAAAATCTTCATTGTGATATGGCATTGAGTAGTTTAAATCCCAATGGTGTGGTAAAATGATAAAGGCATAAATACTTTTTATGAGTATTGTATGATTAAGGAGTCTAATTCTTATGAGTATTATAAGATGAATTTTATATGGTTATTTATATAATGAATCTAATTACTCATAAACTAAAAAAATAGTCAAATTTGTATATGGTAATAAAAGGAGAATAGTTCTTGTCATAAGGGCCTAAGTTCGTGAACTTTCAATCTAGTATCCATAGACTCATATAGAAGTTCCAAAATTGATTGAATATGATTGTGAGATTTTAAAACATAGTCAATTTACGTGATATTATAATGGTTGAATAACGTCACAAAAATCTCTTTAGAAAATGTTAATAACTATAGGTGTTAATATGATTAATAGTGTATATATATGTATAAAGGGGGTATTCTTACAATTATAATTACATGAGTGGATTATGAACTATGTTAAATAATTAAAAATAGTTAAGTTATTGAATGCATAAATTCAAACCCCTAAAATGTATAGCTAATACTAGTCTGAATTATTTTATGTTTCATGTGTGTTAAGTCTTGTTTTGTTATATCTAAACATGGATTTAAGTATGCAATATATGTACATAATAAAAATGACTGTTTTGGGTCATATGCCTATGATTTTAGTTAGAAATATGATTTTATCTAGTCATCAAGTATTCGAGAGAGAAAAACTATAATCATATTAAAACAATCTTCTAGAAAAAGGAACAAGATATTAAAATAAATGTAATAATGGGTTTTAAAAAATTCTATAAATGATTGATTGATTTTTAGTTATATGTATTCAGTATTGAAAACTTGTGTGTGGTAAATATTATGAGTGTTAATATGTATAATTATTTAGTTATATTGTACATATAATGGTGCATTGTGATGCATGCTTATAAGTTATATTTCTTTGAATATTGGTAAGCAATTTAAATTTAGGGTATACTTGGGTGATATAATCTTTTAATTTTTATTATGTATGTAGGTAGTTTGATTCTTGAAAATATAAGTTTGGTTATGTGTATTTATGTAGTTGTGAACTATGATAGTATTGGATATCATAGAGTACTTGTAAATGTATGATTAAATCCAAATGGTACATATTGTAATTGATATGTCTATACTCACACTTACGTTTGACTAATTCAATGTATGCATATTGATCATTACTATGAATAACATGTTTTGTGATAGTACGTGCATACAACCTTTGAAAGTATAGCGTATGCTAAGATATAATATTATGTGTTTCATGAAAACTATGAATTGCTTTGTTATGTCTGATTACTTGAATAAAGGCTTATGTTTCCATATATTTAAAACTATTTTATATGACTGTTTATAGAAAATTAGTCTATCGTAATACTAGACTATGGTAATATAAGTTATAATAGGGTGTAGTATGTTGAAAAATAAATGTGGTAACTAAAATCTATAGTTAAATATGTATTTTACCCAGATGGTATAAACTGTAGTCATAATTTTTAGTATGGGATAGAAAATAATATAAGATTCATTTATACATTTGATAAAAAAAATGTTTGCTTTGGTTACTCCTATGTACAACATGCTATGTGATGTGTTTGTTAGTAGGATGTAAATTATATGAATTTTATGGTTAAATTATGTTTGACTAATCTGCATTGCTGATATTGAGTAAGGAGTTAGATGGACTTCATTGGCTTACTAGCATCACAATATCAGATGAAGGCTATCTGATCAAGTGGTGTGTATGAATTTGATTGATCTATATATTGTTATTATTTATTATTTTTTAAATTTTGGATCAAAGCATGTTTAGTGAGACATTATCAATTTATGAGTATGATTTACATGTTTGTGTGATATCTTGTAATATAATAGATTTCTATGATATATTGCATGTTTAGTTTAGAAATCATATACCACACAGGTACTTGCATGTCTCACTGGATTCCTGTGCTGTCACTATCTACTCATTCATGAATGGTGGGTTATTTCTTGATGGGATTAGTGTGGGGGATCGTTGGTCTATGGTTGGTGTGAAAAAGCATTCAAATGATGCTCTCCTTCCCCACAATAGTACTAATTATTGAGATGATACTTGAGATTACCACAGATACTTGAGTTCAGGAACTATGCTCCAGGAGAGCCATGTATCTTATATGTACATTATATTGTATTGAACTTATCATTGAATATTATCATGAAGAGTTGTAATTACTTATTATTTTACATTGACAATAGTGGTTGGAGACTTGTATCAATTGTAATTGAGTTAATATAATTACTTTCTATATTTGTATTTTGATGTGCTCTCGTAATATTAGAGATTAGTGATGTGTGATGTAATATGCTTGTTTGATATTATCATGCTTTAAGTATTTCATATGGTCTCTATAGATTCTTGTAGTGTAATATATTTTTGATATATGTGTTTAATTAAAAAATGCCACGTATTTCTAGTTGACCCCAATAGAGTTGTTACATCAACATTTGGCCAAAGACTTTACTTCTATAATGATTTACACCCAAAAGATCGCTTCTTTTATTCACCTAGTTTCTTCAAGATTGAGTAGGATGTGACCACTTGAAAAGGTTGTAGATATAGTGAGATCTATGAGGCATTAGATGACATGATTTTTTTTCACATATTTTCTTGGTTGCATGTTCTTTTTAGTTTTGGGGTTTGTTAGAGTTACTCTTGCACTCCTTTTTCCTCACTTTACATCATATTTTTCTAGTCCCATGGGCTAATTTTGGCCTTTCATGGACATTAATATTAATATCTTATCTTATCTTATCTTATATATACTTTTTCAACCTTATCACCCTGATCTCTTTTTTTGACATCTTGCCCTTCTTGGGGATTCGACTAACTGGTCTAATGTTATTATTTTTTATGGATTTTTTTTAGAGTTGTAATTCTTTTCTAATTATGAAAATTCAAAAATAATACCTCATTTAATAATGCATAATATTTTTATCTTTTTTCTATTAATGACAAGGTTATTGTGATATTTTTGGCCTACATGTAGATTCAAGCATAGATTGAGAAGGTTGCCAAGGAGGTCTGCCATCTATAGGATATGTTAGATCATTGGGGGAGCGAACCCTACATAATGATTTGCGTCCCTCCTGGTGGTCCACCACCACCACCTTACAAGAGACATCTAAGTCATGTCACTTCTCCCCTAATTTAAAATAGGGGATAGAGGTCATCGCCACCACATGAAAATTTTGATACAAGTCCCTCCTAAAGGGGTTGCCCAATTAGAATTATTGCTCAGATTTAACCCATTGATGGATGGGCAATAAATATGACTTTGGATCTGAATGATATGGATGGCTAGGTGACGTTGAATCCTCTTTTGATAGAGATTTCTACCTGGACTACTTTTCTAATTAAGAATGATCCTCCACCTCCTCCCTCAGGTGTTGTGGCATGTGCTTAATTCTCTTTTGATTTTATAATATGGTATTGAGTGTCATGTTTTGTCTATCTTTGATTTAAGTTTTTTTATTTTTGTGTTCTAATCTAAGTTAGTGTTTTATCCTGTAGAATAGAATCTGAGTCATGAGTACCAACCGACTAAGTTGCTATGTAACCTTATGGACTTTTATTATTTGAATACTAAGATATTATGAACTATTCCAATAGTAATACATGACTTACTACCCTAAGTTGGATGTGCCTCTTCATTGTATCTTAGAAATTATTTTATGACTTTAAAATACTTATTCCTAAATTTCCATTTATCTAAAAATATTCCTTATAATTTTTTATACTTGTTTGTTTTAAATGTCTTTTCCTACCATTAGAAATAGCAACTAAAATCCTCCTTCCTCAAAATTAGTTTGTTAGATTATAATTTTTTGTGGGATTTCACCTTTGTGTGTTCAAGTCATCTCAAGATGATATCCATTATAAGTAGTCATTATGTTAATAACATTTTTCTTCATATTTTTTTTACAATGTTGTAATATGGATTAATGGATTACAACTAAATGTAACTTAAATAATTAATTTATTTTAAATTAAATATGTAAATATAATAAATATAGTAAATATACCATTTATACCTAAGTGATTATGTCTAAATCATTTTTCTTGACAAATGCATAGAATTACAATACATATTTTGAATAAGTTAATGCTTCTTAAATCAGAGTTGTAATTGTTGTTTATTTTGCATGATTTACACCCCTTAAGTACTATATAGCCAAACACGATAAGTGGGGTTTAGGGGTATTTTTAATTATATTAATTATATGGATGTTGTTATGACCCATAATTTTATGGGGAATAATATGGGTTATATTAGTGGCCCATGATTTTTGTACCCATGATATTGTAACACCACTTAGATGGTTACCTATTGATGTGCCTATATATAATTGCACATACATTAGGGTAAGGTGGAACCTAGAAGTGAATTATTATATTGTAAATATTTGAGCTAATGCAATAAGTAATAAGTTGATGTGTTGGGTTTTTTCCTCTAAGGGTTGTCCTAGGAAAAAATATTATGTAGAGTGTGTGTGTGTGTGTGTGTGTGTGTGTGTGTGTGATTTATTTTTATGTTATAGCTTTGATTATGTTAGAATTACTTATCTTTTGTTATTTTATCTATTCACTTCTCTTCAAACGTGTAAACACAAATATCAAAAACCTTGCCCAAAAGTCTAGATCTGATCAGGACTAGATGTACATATCATCAAGAGTGTGTTAAATAATCCCAAAAATTATCCAAAAAATCACACATATAGGAGGCAAGGTCCAAAATGATTTGATGATTATGTTCATCATGGTTTGATTTTTTATTTCCTCACTCTTCACACTATTGTGAGCTAGGAATTTGACTCAAGAGAGGATGGTTAGTATCGTGCTAGTTTCAAAATAAAAATAAAATGAAAGAAACATACTAACTAGCATAATATATCTAAACTTAGACACTAGGGAGAGCTTAGTTAACAAACATGAATAAAACACATAAATAAAATATAAAAGAAACCATTTTTACCTCTTTGGATGCTCCAAAATGCTTGTTGTAGTGGCTTGCTCAGCTTGTGCTCATGAAGGCTCATCAAAGGAGGCTTGGCTATCTCCTCTTCTCCTTGACACCTTGTGGCTTTGGATTGGAATCAATTTGGCATGGTAACACTAATTGAAATGGATTTTAGAATTATTTTTTCATTATAACTTTGCATTATCAAGACTTGAAATTCAATAGTCAAAGCCTCCTATTTATAGATTTTTGAGATTGATCAGAATCAACCTAAACCATCCATCTCAAGATTGAGATGTGTGGCTAAGGATTAATGTAATTTTGAAAATAAAATTGATAAATAGGCTCATCAATATTTAGGATAGAGAAAAAATTAAGAGGCATGGAGGACATTGATGAGGTATGGGAGACCCATAATCCTGATATTTGTAGCATTTATGGCCTAGGGATGTCTTCCCAAGAAATGAGGTCACCTAATGATGTATATATTCAATATTCATTTCTAAAAATAAGTATTTAACAAGTTTCCATGGAATTATTAATTAGGCTCTAATTTGGTTTAATTAGCTCTTAAGCATGATTAGGCACTTTGTGTACAAATTACTCAAATTGATCAAGATGCCTTATTATTGGTCCAAAATTTAACTAGATTAGAATTAGAATGCAATGTTAGATGCATTGGATCCATTATCCCATTTAAGATGTTGTCAACAAAAAATAACAAAGGCACATGTTCCTTACAATAAATTTGATAGGAAAGAGCAATTCAGAGCACCCAAGTACAAAATTAGCATTTTGGCTTGGAATGATCTGATCAAAGTTAACTGGCCCATAAACTGCATTGCCCCATTTAGTGATACCTTAGCCAAAATTGACACTTGAATATGTCAAATTTAAAGATTTTCATGCATTTTAGTGTTTTTAGGAAAAATTGTGCATTTTGGTGAAAATTGGTCAAAACTCTGATTGGAGGTTATCAGTGGCCATTTTTAGGTGTCTATAGTTTGCCCATATTTGAGAAGATGTTGCAAACCATAGGCAAAGCAACATCTTCTCAAAGAATGAGAAATGGCCTGTATGCCAAAAAGAAGATGATGGTTGAATAACAAAGCTCCAAATAGTTTTGGGAAGCCTATGGTGATGCCCCCTTGATGGAGTGGCCATCACATTTGTTGATGGATGGTCACTCGAAAAGAAACAAGAAGGAAGGCGGAATTAACCTGTGGTTGAGACTAATCTAAATAAGAAAATGATTGCATGCATTGATGTAAAAAGATTACTGATTTGCCCAAAGGTGGTTATAATCAAGAATAAAATTCAAAATAATGATTTGCCCATAGGCAGTTATAATCATTAAGAGTACCTAGATTGGATAAAGATGATTTTGCCCCAGTTAGGGTTGATTAACAAACATAACTCAAGGATATAACCTAGAGTATAAATTAAAGATGAGCAGGTGCAAAGTGATGAAAGAGATGGATAGAAGAATAAGATTGATCAGTGTGAATGAGGATATGCTAATCCTGATTAACAATGATACAATTAGAATGGTCAATGGGTTAATTTGATCAAGGGTGGGATGGAAGGATTTGCCAAGGTGCCAAGGAGAAACTTTTGTGGCTCCATTGATTGTAGACCTTCCTGAAGCTAATTTTTGATGTAGCATGTGACAATAGGCATCATGATTGAACACCATGAAGACTTGGCCGGAATATGCATAAAGACTGACTCCTGATCCAATAAACACTCAAAAATAATATTGACGTATGAATATATATGGACTCAAGAATAATGTGCTCGAAGAATCACCCAACAAACACATATAGACTGAGTCAAGGTAATAGTGTTGAAAGCAAACAAACATGCAAATGAATAAACAAACAAACAAATAGAAAAACAAACAAACAAACAACCTAAAACAAACAAATAAATAGAAAGATTGAAAAAAAAATCAAAAGAAAGCATCTTAACAATGGCAATACCCCAGTAAGGTAGATCGAGGATAACTGACTAGGCTTAAACAACACAAATATTTTTGGATTTTGAAATATTAAGAATTTTTTTAGCATTTTGAGGTATCTTAACTCGTTAGAGAATGAAAAGATACCTACTCACAAAATGGTGAGAACATTTGGCTTATATTACTCAAAAAATAGTGAGAGCATATGGAAAGGGGGACTGAGGTAACCTCAACATGAATTGAACATGACCCACATAGTTCTAAAATGACCTCAAGTCAAAGTAATTCCATCCACATAAAAGGCAGGGGAAAACCAACTAGGTCCCAACAAGTTCTCAAATCTAGCAAATGGCCAGTCAAATGAAAATAGTAATGGCAAGGTGATATGACAATGCATGATAAACAAGTGTTGCCCCTAGTTTGCTCATAGGTGGTTATAATTAGGATACAATGGCATATGTCAATAATACTAATTTTCCCATAGATGTTTATAATTAATAGCAAGACTGGTGAAACATTGATTTGCAAATAGGTGGTTATAATCAGGCTCACATAAAAAATCTTGATCGGATGAAAGATATCTTGCTAGATTAACTATCACACTACTTTCATAGAATGTCATTATAAACATGTATTGGATTAATTTTTGAAACTTTATTGGAATCCTCTCACAGAAAGTGTGAGAAGAACCAAAGGAACCAATATCAAAATAGGATTGGGTAGGATGACTAAAAACATGCTTTGGTTTAGATAGGAATGGAATGATAGGATGGTATGGTGTTTCTTAGGATAATTATGGTTTGATAAATTGGATAAAATGGTAAGAGGGTTGCCCCCAAGTGATGGGGTGAATGGATGGGATCTACAATAATGGAAAATAGGCATATGTAACAATGACAATGGCATGGCAATGTGAAATGGTATGGTACATGTTGTTGGCCTGGGTGTGCTTTTTGATTCTATTATTCTTATTGATGGAGAGATGCACATCCTAATCAACAAATGTTACAAATAGAATATTTGATCATATTAATTTCTAGCCCACACCTCATTTAAATAGTTGCTCTATCAAGAACTAGATGCTGATTTGGATATCAAGAATGTTTTTGTGATCTTCATTGGTCATTGATTATGATTCCTTCAAACATCGAGACAAGGTATCTTTGTAGCCTCTACAAAGGAAAGTATGGCCATAGATGGTAAATAAGGAAAACTAATCGATGGTAAGTTTGATTGTGAAATGGAATGGCAGATGATAATGGAATGTGGAATGGTTGGGAAATAAACTAATATTAGGACATTTAGTCATATTTAATGTTGTTGATGCTAGATTCAACATAACTCTGGTTATGGTAGGGCCAAAGACTTGTTTTCTTGATAGGACCACCAAATTATTTTGTTGTTTGATCTTGAAAGTAGCTACCATCTGATTACGTTGTAGATAGGAAGCTATTTTGATTTGATCTTTGATTTTGTATTCATCAAGTAGTGAAGAACTTTTGTGCTCAGATATTGGTACCTCAATGAAGTTTTCACCAATGAAGTCTTTATTGTCCTATAGTGCCTTCAAGAAGGAAGGAATGTTGACTTTTGACTTTGATTATCTTTTAACACTTCTGAAAAGGTTTCACTAGGAGTGTGTTCTTCTGCTATATGAATGTGGTTGTGGCCTCTTTACTCTTCTTCAACTGCTATATCACCATAGATGTAGTTTAAAAAAGTGTGATTTTATCGATCCTAATCGACACTTATGGGAGATGGAATGTCAATGATATGGTTATTTTGGTTGATGGTAATGGCATGTGGAATGATAATGGAAGGGGGAGAGGCCACACAATCCTCATAGAAGATACTAAGATAATTTATGTTGAATTTAAAGTACTCATATTCAAAAGCCTTAGAAGGATCATAAATGTATTCAAATTGATCTCCAAGGCATGCGTAACCAATGTTATAACAACCATGAACATACTCTTCTTTTGAATTTGATTCTAACTCAAAGGACTCTGAATCTGATGTTGATTCAGATTCTAATGGTAATTTGATGTCAGTTCAAGAATAGACCCTGACTCTAAATCTAATTCTTCATCTAATGGGTGCTTTATTATAATGATGTCTTGTTGAATATTTAGTTTTTGATAAGTAATGACCTATGATGGCATAATGGGTTCCATAAAAACTAGTTTATTAGAGTGGGACTCCTCTAAGATGGGAAAAAGATTAAGAGACAACTCCTCAAAGATTGGCTTGTCAATAGGAGGCTCTTGAAAAATTGGCATATGGTCAAGGTAATGATTTTGCCAAAGGTGGTTATAATCATTAAGAAGTGACTCGACAAAGACTGACTCATCAGTGTGAGACTCCTCAACAACTAGTATAAAATTAATAGGTGATTCATCACAGGTTAACTTATCATAAATAGTTGATTCAATAAAAACATTTTGGATTGGTTGGTTCTCTTGGCCTTGGTTTCCAATGAGTTGGAAAATACCAGTTTTGAACATAGCTTGGTCTTCAAATGATTGGATTGGTTGAGGTTTATATGGGATTGGTTTTCGACAAGGAATGACTTATGGTTGGATAATGGTAGGGCCTTAGGGAACATGAATTCTCACATGAGCCAAAGGATGAAGTCTTGAAATGGTAATGATAGGATGGTGTGGAGCTTGATTGCTCACACAAGCCAAAGGACTAGGTCTTATAATGATGAAAGGGTGTTGTGGAGCTTAGTTTCTCACACAAGCCAAAGGAATAGGTCTAAGAATGGTAATGGTATTCTTTAGATATTGTAGAGCTTGATAGCTCGTATAATCCAAAAGAGGTTTAGGGGTATTCGATGATTGGATAAAAAAAGGAAATCATGGAACTTGATTTCTTATACAAGCCAAAGCATCCAAGTTTTCCTCATAAACCATATCATCCCAGTCATGAGTTGGCTCATAATCTGGTTCTTGACTGTGTTTCATGTACTGATTATTATAAAGAGGGTATGGATTTGTATCCTAAACAACATTATTTGTAGTTGGGTCTTCAAATTTATCTTCATAAGCCTCTTCATACCAATCAAGGTCTTGAGTTGGATTTTGTGGATTTTGATTATGTTCCCCATATGAAGTATTATAGGGAGAATAACAAAACTCCTTAAAAAATATTTCTCTATAGGGGTTCCTAGTGGGATTTTGTGTGGCCATTCTATCATAAATTGGATTATACGTGACTCCACCATAGGTGTAGCTAGACATATCTGCATAAATGATGAAAGATTTGAAACAAAAAAGTTTAGAGTTCTACAAACTCTAAAAAACTATCTAAAGAACAAATGGTCCAAACTTGGTCTAACTTAGATGAAGGGGTAAAGTTGTATCTCTAAAATGGTTTGTGATAAGACTTGGCATAAAATAGTCTAACATCAAATGTCTAATGTTAAATGTCATACGCATAAAAGGTCAAGCGTCTGAATAAAAATTGGCTTGTCAAAGGTCTAGGTCAAAGTGTTCCAAATAATGTCTAAACTAGGAAAGGGAAAAGTTGAGTTACTAGGTCTTTTGTCCAAATGCAGAGTCAAAAGCTAGGCTCAAAAAAATAGGCATATGCTAGGACTTTTGGTGAAATGACATCAAAATCTAGACTTGAAACAAAGGCTAATGTGATTTGATTTAATCTAACAAATTTGGAAACAACTTTGACATAAACCTGACACATGGAATCAAATATAAACATGATCAGTTGGCATAAGGCATAAGACAAAAGGCTCTTTGAGAAAGTCTGTGTTCTCCCAAATAAAGGCACAAAAAATGATGAGGATAATCATTAAACAAACAAACCATCAATAGTTTTCAAATTTGAGTAATCAATTAATCAAAGTTATGCAACCCAAAAGAGAAAGATCTGTGTATCAACCCCACAAATTAAGGCCTAAACAAAAATTAATCAATATTTGAATCCAAAATTGACAAGGCTAATTGAAAACCCAATGGTGAAAACTAGGATTTGACCAAATAAGCTAGATAAGATTAGACAACATGACAACACAAGACAAAGGTCCAAATGGTATATATGACATGGTTTGAAAAAAATGGTTTTTAGCACAAGGTGAAACAAGTTTTGAAATAAATTCAGTAGCCTAATGACGTAATCATAATCAAATGATGTGATATATGTTATGCTTCAAAAGACTCAAAGGCAAAATGGTTTTAACATGTTTTGGTGATTTGGGTGACAATTTGGGTGGTATAACGAGCATCAAGATGTGGTGGTACAATGGACCATGGCTGTCGAAGCGGTTGTTGTAAGGCCCTAGAGCAGGCAGCTGGTAGACCAGGTAGGGCTACACATAGCTCTGTATTTGTTTTAAATCTTGGACACCAAATTGTCAGGTGACAGTTAATTCCTTGAATCCTGTATTGCTTTAAATCCTCACTCGTTATGTCCTCGAGCTCTGCATTGTTTTAAATTTTGGAAGTCAAATTGTTGGTGATAGTTATTTCCTCAAATGTCGTATTGTATTAAGTCTTCACCCGTTAATTCCTTGAGCCACTCAATCTTCTTTGAGATAATATGTATAAATGAAGAACTTCCCGAAATGGGGATGTAGACATCTCTTCCCAGAGATAAGCATATATTTCTATCTATAATTTTTGATTCAACAAAACATCTCTTTTCAGAGATAGCGTTATTTGAATTGGATTGTTCTTATTTTTGAATTATATTTTGACCAAAGATTTCAAGTTTTGGATCAGTGGTATCAGAGCGATTTATCTTGAGAGTGTATGATCCCAAAGACGAGGTCAGGATACATGAAACTTGGGTGGGAAGCAACAGAGCTTCCAAACTTTCCACCTATTTGATCAAAATGACCTCAAATGGAAGACAACACTAAGACATCTGATCCTTTCAAGGAAATGGTGAATGAAGCCCTCCAATGGCAACAAGCGCAGATGCTACAACAATTTGCTCAAATTCTTCAAACACTTCTGATGGGAAATTCTGGCTCTGCGGCTACACATCCTGGCTCCTCTTCGAGGGAACTTACTTTCAGTGCCCCAACACCCTTCAAGGTTTAAGTAAATTTTGATATTACCACATTTGAAGGAAAAATCAATGCTGATGTAGTAAAAAATTGGTTGGATCAACTATCTTCCTACTTCTCTGTAAATAAGTTCATTGATGGAGAAAAGATCACTTTTGCTCTTTTGAAATCATCATTGCCTGTGAAACACTGGTGGGAAGTGTACAAAAAGAGGTTTAGTATAGATATCATTGGCCTTGGGGTGGAACCTACCTGGGATGATTTTATGGAATTAGTGAAAGAAGAATACTATCCCATTGGAGCATATGATGATCTGTACATGGAGTGGCAGCAACTTCGCCAAGGTAAGGAATAATCTGTTCAAGATTACATTGACATTTTTCATTCTCTATCTGCAAGACTCAGCACCCAAGAAAGTGAGAAACACAAGGTTCTCAAATATCATGGCAGAATACAAGGTACATATGGGGAGAAATGGAACTCTTCAATTTGGAAACCATTGGTGAGGCATACAAGTTCATAGTAAAGATTGAGCAGAAGCATGGAAGAATGGATATAAAGAATCAGTCTTCAAAATGGAAAAGTGATAAAGAAGGTCAAACACGAGGCCAAAATTGGAAGCAAAAGGAAGGAAAGACTAGGAAGTGGTGTGGTTATCACAAATTTGGAACTCACTCCAAAGAAGAATGTTGAGCTATCAAATCACTACTTTATGAGTCACCATCCTCAACATCTATTGCTCTAGCTCATACAGACCCTGCAGTTGAAGAGGTTGAAGAAGAAATTATAGATGCTGATCTTGAAGCCATTATAGCTTCATCACAGACAAACGACGAGATGCTAGATGACAAGGAAAGGTTGTTTCACTCTATGTTATGGGTGAAAGGTAAGCCTCTGCATTGCATTCTTGATAGTCGAAGTCAAAAGAATTTAATCTCTAATAATGTTGTGAAAAGCCTAAATCTGTCCATGAAGCCTCACCCAAAACCATACAGTATTGAATGGTTGAGTCCAAGGAGAAACCTCCATGTCACCCACCAATGTCTTCTCTCATATGCAATACAACCTTTCCAAGATGAGGTCTTATGTGATGTGGTCAATCTAGATGTTTGTGATGTACTCTTTGGTCAGCCATTCATGTATGATTGACATGGTATATATGAATCAAGAACTAGAAGGATCACTCTCACTCTTGGAACACGACGCTATAGGGTACCAGAAGTACCACCTTGTACATCTGTCTCTCTGCTTATTGCCAAGAAATTTTTTCTCATGGTGGTCAAGCCATAGGAATCCAAAAGGGCTGATGTTACAACCCTGACTACACAAAAACAGAAGCAAATAGATATCGGGCTGAAAAAGTTCATGGCCTTCCATCCACAGATTGATGGTTAGATAGGAATGGTGAACAATTGGGCCCTGCACAGTTCCATAAACCACAGTCCCTTCCAAGTGTGCATCGGGAATCAAATCAAGACACAACTACCACGCCTGATGGGGAACATTGACGCAATGGGGACCATTGTTTTTCAAGGAGGGAGGAATGATCCAAGTGACAATTTAGGTGGTATAATGAGTGCCAAGATGCAGTGGTACAATGGACCACAACTATCAAAGCAGTTGTTGTGAGGCCTCAGAGCGAGTAACTGGCAGACTGGGTAGGGTTGCACGTAGCTCTGTATTGTTTTAAATCTTGGATGTCAAATTGTCAGGTGACAGTTAATTCCTCAAATCCTATATTGCTTTAAATCCTTAACTGTTATGTCCTTGTGTCATGTCCCCTTCTATTTGACATCGACATATCAGCAGGATTAGCCTATTAACGGCTCTCATGGGCTAATGGGGCATGGTGAGAGAGTCATTTTTACAGTCACTTGGTGATTACTTGGCTCAGTTTTGATTGGAGTAAGGTTTTCCACTATATTTCATTATTATTTTTAATTATGGAAAAAACCTTATTTTTATAATTTAATATTTTTAATATTATTTTATTTGAGGACAACCTCTCGAGGAAAAGCTTCAATAGACCTTGAGGTCTCACCATTTGTGCATCTAGATTTGTTGAATTGTTGTGTTGGTGAATTTCTTGAGTATTTGTGGAGCTGAGCGGTCTGCAGATAACCAAATTATCACTAGGAACAAAAAATCCCATTGATAGCGATTTTGAGGGTGTGTAATATCACCTAAATTATTGCAGTTGGAAGTGATATTCCAATCACTTCGTTTGGCCAAAATTTGTGGCCTAAGGCCAATTTTTGAGATTATTATATTGGAGCCTATTAGCCTTGGAGAGATATTATTGGAGGCATCAACCAATTGATTGGGAGAATCTAAATTTTTTTTATGCTGAGTTTGAAGCAACAGGGATGCAAATAAATCTTCTTTCCATTCAGCTCATATTGGCAGCAATTTCCCATTGGAGAGTGGGGCGCATCATTCCAAGGATTCTGCAGAAGGCGTCAAGAGTTTTGGAGACTTGGAAGCTGCCAAATTATTTTATTATTTTGGATCTGAATAGGGGCGACTTCCTCAAAATTTGTGTGGGCTGCATATGGTCTCCTATTACCAAAATTTTTATGTTTTTTTTTCTATTTGGGACAACAAGGCATCTCCTACCAGGTTCATTTTTGAAATCTTATGCATTTTTAGATAGCCTTTAGTTGCATTAAGAAATTGGTATGGCTGTAGGTGGCTATTATTAATTCATATGTGTTAGCCAAGAGTCTTGGTTGGTTGACATTGCTTTGTATTGAAATATTTATTGATGGAAACATAAATAGCGAATTATTCAAAGATACTCTTACAAATAGATTGTTAATAAAAAGATGCATGGCAAATGTTTTATAAAATGTCTATTTATTGTAGCTAGTTTTGGTATAACTAGTTTCCATATATTTACATGATAAAAAAGTCCAAAAGAATTGTATATCTGCATATAGATCAGTTGTAGGCATTGTAAGGGTTTAAAAATCAGTCCTAGCATTCATTGCTATCAACCGACTTCAACTACTTCAGCAAGCTACAAGGTTGCATATGAACCATTTGATGAAATTGCAATCAACATTTTAAGTGAAATTGTGGATAGTTTTGAGTTCGGCTCACTACAGTGGTATCAAAGCAGTTTCCTGCCATCCTTTGGGTCAGAAATCATCTTCATTTATGCACCAAAGTGACAAAACCAAGAGATATACAGCTAGAGAAGAAAGGAAATAGAGACAAGACACATTATCAGTAGCTGTAGCAGCAGGGGATAAAGTGATTGGTGGTCCTATGGAAGAAAGAAGAGAAGGAAGTCCTCCTCGAAATGGAAGAAGAGATGATGATAGAGAGGTACTTGATCCTTTTAGGAGTTTAAGGGAGGGACAACAATAGATATCTGGGATACTTAAGCAGCTTGGAAACATTCTACAACAGTTGGACTTACCAAGAAGGCAGCCCCAAGATCATGATGATGAAAGGAGCATAGATGGTACAAGGAGAATACTGAGAGCATCTTCCCGCATAGCAGACAGACCTACACGACCCACTTTATTGAGGGAAGAATGGGTAGTAGAAGAGAACATTGAAGATGCTGAAGAGCCTACCTTTGTTGATGCATATATGGCTGCTCATGATGAATGGCTACTATTAACACTAGAAGCAAGAGAGCTGATGCATTTTGATCATTTTGTACAAACAAGGATGGACTACTATAGGTCTCGATGGGAGAGGATGCCTCAAAATCAGAATAGGGACCTTAAGCAAGATAATAATAAGCTCACATTGTCCATGTTTGATGGTAGTGGCAAGATCACTGCATAGTCATGGATTCATAAGTTGGACACCTTTCTGGCTCTACGACCCATGATAGAAAAAGAAGCCATCAAATTTGCCACGTTGCACTTGGAAGGAGCAACACACGAATGGTGGTATCATGGATTGGTAACATTTTAGTATAATCAGATTACATCTTATCAAGAGTTTGTGGACAGACTTGTGGAACGTTTTGATAGGAAAGATCCAAAATCCTACTTTAGGGATTTGGCCCAACTCAAACAAGTTGGAAGTTTGGAGAGTTACATTGGAGATTTTTAGAAATTATCAGTGATGGTTCCTAGCATCTCTGAGAGACAGTTGATGGTCCTATTTATTGAAGGATTAATGGAGCCTATCAGGGGATAGATAAAAGCCTTTGATCCTCCTACTCTTTAAGAGGCTATGAAGAAGGCCAGGAGTATGGAACTGTCAACACCACAGAATAAGTTTGTATCAAAGGGATCTTCTTCGAATCAAGATAATAAATCTTTCTCTAAGAAGAAGAACGATCTAGATCTCAAGGACAAATCAGTACCACCTTTGGATCATGACACACTCAATGAATTAAGGAAAAAGAAGTTGTGTTTCTATTGTAAGGGGCCGTATGATGCAAATCATGATTGTCTCTTGAGACCAAAGGGAAAGGCTAATAGAATAATGTGGGCATATTATGAATCTAATTCTGAAGACTCAGAAGTAGAACAAGAAGAAGAAAAACATGAAGGAGCAATGAGGCAACTTGATGCACACATTACTAGCATCCAACAGGAAGGTTCATTTAGGATGCGTGGGGTCTTAGCAGGGCAAAAGATAATCACTCTTCTTGATACAAGAGCAACTCACAACTTCATTGATGCTCATTTGGTTGATAGGAGAGGCATCAGGATAGAGGACTTTGAGGGGATAAGGGTTAAGGTTGTAGATGGCTATACCCTCAAATGTGAGAAGATAATTTTAGACTTGCCTATACAATTGAATAACTATGAGTTCAAGACGGACTTCTATGTAGTGAACATGGGTGATACTGACATGGTGCTTGGCATGAGATGGTTACATGATATTGGGAAATTCACCCTTGATCTTAGAGAGATGTAGATGTCTTTTTAGGTTGATGAAAAGACTCATGTCCTTAAGGCAATTCGGGACTCTAGTTTCAGGATGATCTCTTTCAGGAGAATAACGAGGCTAGTAAGACATGATATGGAAGAGTGGGCAGCAGAATGTGTGTTAATGCCTACACTAGGGGAATAGCAGAAACTAGAATACCATCATGATATCCAGGAGTTAAGGATTAAGCATACACAGGTGTTTAGCAAGATTCCTCCAAGCAGACCTCCAGATCGAGGGATTGAGCATATCATCAAGTGGGAGGTGGGCGCCAAGCTAGTCACTCCATACAGACAACCCAAACAACTTCCCAAGCTTAGATCACTATATAATGTAGGTAAATGCAATCCATCTGCGATAGAAGCAGTAATGGAACATATAAAACATTCACAACTCTTGATTCCTCTTTTAGACAGTTTTGTGGATGCTTGTTCTGCTGTAAGTTATTTTGGAGCAACATCAGTAAATTTAACATCTACAACCATGCATTTTGTTCATATTCAATTTGCTACTATCAGACCTTCATCAGGAAAAATCTTGAAATTGCTTCACACAGCTATTTATGGAAGGCGTGTCAAGGTCCTTCATATCAAAAATAATATTCTGCCGTTCTCTGGTTTTGAACTGGATGAGAACAAGAATAGTAAGAAGGTGAAGGAAAATTTGGGGAATCTTTGTGATGTTCTGGAATTGCAATTATCAATAAAAATTTTGCCTGAGAAAAAAAAGCAGAGTTCAAAGTGCAGGAAAAGAAAGAGAGCAGACAATGAGACGTTGGGAAGAACACTTGGAGAGATTACAAAAAAGATATAACATAATTGTAATGGGTCTTCTGGAGAAGACGAGGCAAAAAGGGAACTTAATTATAGTGACAATGAATCTGCTAAGATTGACATGAAGCAGCATGGTAGCACAAATACAGGATGGAAAGATTGGAGGAACTACACAACAAACTTGATTATTGATTTTCTTTTCTTTATTCTACCAGTGCTTTCTTGCTTAACAATTTTTGTAGATTGGACTTATGTTTTCACTACATGCCTGGTGCTTCTTGCATTATTTAGAATTTTTTGTACATGGTTTTGGCCTCATTTTGAGGTTTTATCCTAAACTGAGAGTGTTACCATGTCATATTGGAGGAAAAGCCTACCGTCATTTAGATTTATAATGATGCTGCCGACAAATTTGTCAATCTTGGTGGTGGACTTCAAAATATTCCATAGAAGATATGCTAAGACCGAAACTTATGGTACAGGACTGATGGCTCTTGGGGTTGGTTCATTTTTAGTTATAAATGCACTGGTTTCAAGACAAGCACACAACATCTCTATGAAGCATGGAGAGACAATTAAGAGTGTAAGCCCATGACTTTTTCTTGGTTTTGCTCGATTGGTTCTTACTAAAGGGGTTGACTATCAGGTCCATGTTGGTGAGTATGGTGTACACTGGAATTTCTTTTTCACTCTTGCTGTAGTGGCCATTTTGACATCTTTGATCAATATTCGTCCCCAATACTGTGGCTGTTTTGGATGTTTGATACTCATAGTTTATCAAGCAGCTCTAATATGTGGTCTAAATGACTACGTGCTCTCAAATAAGAGGGATACACATACTTTCAGTCTGAGAAAAGAAGGGCTATTTTTTCAACAGGGGTCTACAAAGAATGTTCAAGTGACTAGACAACATCTTGAATTCAGATTGCTTGGGGACAAGCAATTTCAGGAGGGGCAGACTGTCATGTCCCCTTCTAGTTGACATCGACATATCAGCAGGATTAGCCTATTAACAGCTCTCATGGGCTAATAGGGCATGGTGAGAGAGTCATTTTTGCAATCACTTGGTGATTACTTGGCTCAGTTTTGATTGGAGTAAGGTTTTCCACTATATTTCATTATTATTTTTAATTATGGAAAAAACCTTATTTTTATAATTTAATATTTTTAATATTATTTTATTTGAGGACAACCTCTCGAGGAAAAGCTTAAATAGACCTTGAGGTCTCACCATTTGGGCATCCATATTTGTTGAATTGTTGTGTTGGTGAATTTCTTGAGTATTTGTGGAGCCGAGCGGTCTGCAGATAACTAGATTGTCACTGGGAATGAAAAATCCCATTGATAGTGATTTTGAGGGTGTGCAATATCACCTAAATTATTGCAGTTGGAAGTGATATTCCAGTCACTTTGTTTGGGCAGAATTTGTGGCCTAAGGCCAATTTTTGAGATTATTATATTGGAGCCTATTAGCCTTGGAGAGATCTTATTGGAGGCATCAACCAATTGATTGGGAGAATCTGAATTTTTTTATGCCGAGTCTGAAGCAACAGGGATGCAAATAAATCTTCTTTCCATTCAGCTCATACTGGCAGCAATTTGCCATTGGAGAGTGGGGCGCATCATTCCAAGGATTCTGCAGAAGGCGTCAGGAGTTTTGGAGACTTGGAAGCTGCCAAATTATTTTATTATTCTAGATCTGAATAGGGGTGACTTCCTCAAAAATTTGTGTGGGCTGCATATGGTCTCCTATTACCAAAATTTTTATGTTTTTTTTCTATTTGGGACAGCAAGGCGTCTCCTACCAGGTTCATTTTTGAAATCTTATGCATTTTTAGATATCCTTTAGTTGCATTAAGAAATTGGTATGGCTGTAGGTGGCTATTATTAATTCATATGTGTTAGCCAAGAGTCTTGGTTGGTTGACATTGCTTTGTATTGAAATATTTATTGATGGAAACATAAATAGCGAATTATTCAAAGATACTCTTACAAATAGATTGTTAATAAAAAGATGCATGGCAAATGTTTTACAAAATGTCTATTAGTTGTAGCTAGTTTTCGTATAACTAGTTTCCATATATTTGCATGATAAAAAAGTCCAAAAGAATTGTATATCTGCATATAGATCAGTTTTAGGCATTGTAAGGGTTTAAAAATTAGTCCTAGCATTCGTTGCTATCAACCGACTTCAACTACTTCAGCAAGCTACAAGGTTGCATATGAACCATTTGACAGAATTACAATCAACATTTTAAGTGAAATTGTGGACAGTTTTGAGTTTGGCTCATTACAGCTATGATGATTCGATGCAGGCCCCATCGAATGTTCCTTCGGTGGTCAGGATGGGTTCCTGGTCGGTCAGTTTAAAAGAGTCAATGGCACCACGTATTCCAAGGAATTGCCTCGACGGTCCTTCGGTGACTGGCCATATAGGGGTCTGGAAGAGGACCCAAATCATCCCAAGACTTTTGGTGTGACGGCCAGTCCATATTGGTATCAGAGCCAAGGTCTCGAGGTTGAGACCCACGGAGTGTGGTGGGCTGTGATGATCTGATGCAGGCCCCATTAAACGTTCCTCTGACGATCGAGATGGGTTCCTGATCAGTCGGTTTAAAAGAGTCAATGGCACCACATATTCCAAGGAATTGCCTTGATGGTCCTTCAGTGACTGGCCATATAGGGGTCTGGAAGAGGACCCAAATCATCTTGGGACTTTTGGTGTGATGGCCAATCCATATTGGGATGCAGGCCCCACCAAACATTCCTTCGATGGTCGAGACGGGTTCCTGGTTGGTCAGTTTAAAAGAGTCAATGGCACCACATATTCTAAGGAATTGCCTCGATGATCATTTGGTGATTGGCCATATAAGGGTCTAGAAGAGGACCCAAATCATCCCAGGACTTTTGGTGTGACGGCCAGTCCATATTGGTATCAGAGCCAAGGTCTCAAGGTCGAGACCCGCAGAGCATGGTGGGCTGTGATGATCCGATGTGGGCCCTGCTGAATGTTCCTTCGACGGTCAAGATCGGTTCTTGGTTGGTCGGTTTAAAAGATTCAAAGGCACCATGTATTCCAGGGAATTAACTCGACAGTCCTTCGGTGACTGGCCATATAGGGGTCTGAAAGAGGACCCAAATCATCCTAAGACTTTTAGTGTGATAGCTAGTCCATATTGGTATCAGAGCTAAGGTCTCGAGGTTGAGACCCGTAGAGTGTGGTGGGTTGTGATGATCTGATGTGGGCCCCATGGATGTTCCTCCAATGGTTAGGACAGGTTCCTAGTCAGTTGGTTTAAAAGATTCAACGGCACCACGTATTCTAGGGAATTGCCTCGACGGTCCTTTGGTGACTGGCCATATAAGGGTTTGGAAGAGGACCCAAATCATCTCGAGACTTTTGGTGTGACAGCAAGTCCATATTGGTATCAGAGCCAAGGTCTCGAGGTTGAGACTCGCAGAGTGTGGTGGGCTGTGATGATCCGATGTGGGCCCTACCAGACGTTCCTCCGGTGGTCGGGACGGGTTCCTGGTCGGTCAGTTTAAAAGAGTCAACATCACTATATATGTTAGGGAATTGCCTCGACGGTCCTTCGGTGACTGGCCATTTAGGGGTCTGGAAGAGGACCCAAATCATCCCGGGACTGGCCATCACACCAAAAATCCCAAGATGATTTGGGTCCTCTTCCAGACCCCTATATGGCCAGTCACCAAAGGAACATCAAGTTAATTCCTTGGAATACGTGGTACCATTGACTCTTTTAAACTGATTGACTAGGAACCCATCCTGACTACCGAAGGAATGTCTGATGGGGCCCACATCAGATCATCACAGCCCACCACGCTCCACGGGTCTCAACCTCGAGACCTTGGCTTTGATACCAATATGGACTGGCCGTCACACCAAAAGTCTCGGGATGATTTGGGTCCTCTTCCAGACCCCTATATGGCCAGTCACCAAAGGACCATTGAGGCAATTCCCTAGAATACGTGGTGCTGTTGACTCTTTTAAACTGACTGACCATGAACCCATCCCGACCGTCGGAGGAACATTTGGTGGGGCCTACATCGGATCATCACTCCTCGACCTTTGTATTGTTTTAAATTTTGGAAGTCAAATTGTCAGCGATAGTTATTTCCTCGAATCCTGTATTAAGTCTTCACCCGTTAATTTCTTGAGCCACTCAATCTTCTGCAAGATAATATGTATAAATGAAGAACTTCCTGAAATGGGGAGGTAGACATATCTTCCCAGAGATAAGCATATATTTGTATCTACAATTTTTGATTCAACAAAACATCTCTTTTCAGAGATAGCGTTATTTGAATTCGATTGTTCTTATTTTTGAATTATCTTTCAACCAAAGCTTTCGAGTTTTGGATCATTTGGGCAACATAACACTACCCTCCTCAACTCAAATTGACACATACATAAACAAGTTTAGCAAAAATTTCAAGGCACAAGTGTGGTGTAAAATGGCCAGCATAACATCTCTTTAGATAAAAGAGTGACCTATAGACAAATTGGTTTTGACATGGCTTATGAACAAACAAACAAGTTTTAGTCTCAAAACATACCAAGCAAAAATAACCAAAATACCCAAGTATAATCATCCAAATCCTAGCAAGGGTATGGCAATGTGGGGTTGACTAAACTATCAAGATTTCAAACATTTATAGGGGAATAAATTACACAATGACTTTCATGTCAAATAATGTAAAATATAAGCACAAAAATTGGGTGACTGCAACATTGGCTAGTTGTAAAAAGGTCTAGTCTTTTTTACAACCACTACATCCTACTGTTCGATCAGTGTAGTGTGATATCTAAATGTAGATATGTCCTGTGTGCAAATCTAAGAGAGTAAGTGAATTCAATGCTAGGAGGTGAAACCTCAGGTCAAAGCTTCCCTAAAGAATTCATAGGATGTAATGACGTCCCCCTCACAAGCCAAGTTTGCATGAAATAAAATACTAATAGAAAGACTTTACGGTCATTTTCAAGGTCACCCAAACTTTGACGAGTTTTTGGGGAGTGCTTTAGATGGCATTCTTTTTAAGCCTTAGACTAGGATTTTTGTAATAGGAATGACATTTTTGATTCTAAGAATTCCCTAAAGGGGACAAATGGAAGAGCATACACGTAACACCCCTCTATTTGCTAAACAAAATTAGATCAAATAACTATTGAAGACAAAAATGGCAAGTGTGTTTAATTTTAAACCCAAATGAAGGATTTGGTGGTGTTCATTCGACCCCTTAATCTTAATTTGAAACTTTGAAAGCTAACTACAAGATTTAAATAATAACACTCTAAATGATTTTGCTTTAAGCACCAAAATAAAAAGTTTGATTCATTTTAAAACACCCTAAAAGAAGTTTAAAAAGATCTATTTAAGCATGCTTTGATGATTTTTCAAGTAAAACCAAAAAAAAAATTGTTAATAAGATGTTTAGCTTAGAAGTACTTTTGAAGATGAAACAACCAACTTAGAAAAATGAGCTCTCGAGTTTATGTAAAAAAAACATAGTGACCATCACCAATTATACTAACCAGCGATGATAAATTTTATGTATACCAAAAATGGTTTTAATAACTGATGATGGTTATGCAGATCGACGTCAATTTTACTAATGCTAATTGACGGTGGTTGTAAATGATCATCAGTGGTTTACTCAACTAGCGACGGTTACTGTGTAAACCCATGACAGAAAAAAATGGCCAAATGAAGTTAGAAAATCACTTAAAAAGAGTTTTAAGCATCCAAATTAAAATTTAAAAGTTGCCTAATGCTCTCCTTCATACGTGGGATGCATTGGGTCCCACCGGGCATGCCATTATGTGAGCTATGAATTTGACTCAAGAGAGGATGGTTGGTATCGCGTTAGTTTCAAAATGAAAACAAAATGAAAGAAACACACTAAGTAGCATAACATCTCTAGGCCTAGACACTAGGGAGATCTTAGTTAACAAATATGAATAAAATGCAAAAGAAACCTTCTTTTACCTTCCTTGAATGCTCCAAAATACTTGTTGTAGTGGCTTGCTCGGTTTATGCTCATGAAGTTTTCATCAAAGGAGGCTTGGCTATCTCCTCTTCTCCTTTGCACCTTGTGGCTTTGGCTTGGCTTGGATTGGAATCAATTTGGCATGGTAACACTAATTGCAATGGCTTTTAGAATCATTTGTGCATGAGAACTTTACACCAAAATAACTTAGACATGATGTTCATGGCCTCTCTATTTATAGATTTTTGAAATTGATCAGAATCAACCTGAACTGTCCATCTTGAGATTGAGATGTGTGGCTAATAATTAATCCAATTATGTAATTAAAATACATAAATAGGCTCATCAATATTTGGGATAAAGGAATAATTAAGAGGCATGGAAGGCATTGATGAGGCATGGGAGGCATGAATCCTGATATTTGTGGCATATATGGCCCAGGGATATCTTCAATATTTATTTCTCAAAATAAGTATTCAACAAGTTTCCATGGAATTATTAATTAGGCTCTAACTTGGTTTAACTAGCTCTTAAGTATGATTAAGCACTTTGTGCACAAATTACTCAAATTAATTGGAATGCCTCGTTATTGGTCCAAAATTTGACTGGATTAGAATTGGAAGGCGATGTTAGATGTATTGGATCCATTATCCCATTTAGGATGTTGCCAACACAAAATAAAAAAGACACACATCTCATACAAGAAATTTGATAGAAAAGAGCAATCTAGAGTGTTGTTCCCAAAATTTGTTACTCATTTTTGGAACAACACATGAACTATTTTTGGTCCTACAGGCTAAAAATTATCCCTTCCCTTCTCAAAAATTGTTTTGGGCATTCAAAATTCTCCATTTTTTCAAGCTTTTCAGGTAATGGAATTTGTAGGAAGAAATCTATGGACTCTACAGGATAAAATCTACGGACTCAACTCTATGGACTTTATAGGATTAAATCTATAGACTCTGCAGGCTTAGATATACGGACTCTACAGGCTTACATCTACAGACTCTGTAGGCTTAAATATATGGACTCTACAAGAAAGAAATCTATGGACTCAGTTCTACGAAATTTGCAAGAAGGAATATACAGACTCATTTCTATGAACTCTGCCAATTCTACTTATTCATTTCTATTAACTCTGTAGGTTCATTTCTACAGACTTTGCAGGTTCATTTCTATGGGCTCTGCAGGAAAGAAACAAGCTCTCAACACTTAGGCAATTTCAAGGTTGGTTCAACGCCAAGGTTCTATCAAAAGGTTCAACAATGTAAGCAAGCTTAAAGAGTTAAGTGCTTTAGCAAAAGTTCAAAGTTCAACTACTTCATCAAGTTCAACAGCTTCAAAAGACTTAGCAAAAAGAAAAAGGCTTGAACCCTTGAACCGTTGAACTTTGAACCAAAAGAGTGCAAAAGTTCAAAGGTTCAATGCGGTGGGTTCAAAGTGATTAGTTTAATGCGGTTGGTTCAAGTAGTCAAGTGAATGAGTAGAACACAAGAAAGTGCTTGAACTATTGAACCTTGAACCAAAATGGTTTAAAGGTTCAATTAATTAGTTCAAGCGGTCGGTTCAAAGGAGTACCCCAAAGCCCATAGGCAAGTACCCTTGCGGAGGGCAGGTGATGAGAAAAATGAACCTTTCTCGAAGCCTAAAGGATGAACCAATAAACTGATTGAACTTTGAACCAAAAGAGTTCAAAGTTCAAAGGTTCAAAGGTTTAAAGGAAGCGCCAGACAAAGGAAGGAAGCAGATGATTCCAGAGACTAGTTTAAAGGGATGGTTCAACTAAAGAGCAAAAAAAGAATTGAACCATTGAACCTTGAACCAAAAAAGGTTCAAAGGTTCAAAGATTTAATGAGTAGGTTCAAGGGTTCAAAGGTTCAATGAGATTGGTTCAAACCGATTGGTTCAAGCAGTCAATTGAATGAGCGGAATGCAATATTGAACTATTGAACCATTGAACCAAAGTTGGTTCAATCGATCGGTTCAAGCAGTCGGTTCAAGGGAGTGCCCTAGTGAACCAAGGCCGAAGTACCCTTGTTAAGGGCAATGAACTAAGGGCAGGTGCCTTTGCGAAGGGTAGAGAACATTGGTTCAAAGATCAAAAGAAGTGTCGGACAAAGGGATGGTTCAATCAAAGACCAAGAAAGTGATTGAACTGAGAAAGTGATTGAACTAAGAAAGTGATTGAACTAAGAAAGTGATTAAACTAGGGAAGTGATTGAACTAGGGAAGTGATTGAACCATTGACATCCCTGCATATGTCAAATTTAAGATAATGAAATATTTGTCAACTTTCAAATAAAGGCACAAAAATAAGCTTCTCTCAGAGCTCCATGGAGGGTGCCAAGTGGCAAATGCAAAAGGTTTTAATGTGTTTTTCTAAATGCAATGGAAGTCATCACGTGTCCCTTATAAAAATTAGTGAAAAGTGCCAAGTGTCAACATCCACCGTTTCTTCCTTTTGTTTCATTATTGAGTAAAGGACTATGGTGGGCCCCAAGTGAGTTGCTAAGGTAAGCAGAGTGCGTCAAGTGTCATTGTCTGTGTGAATCCAAATGAGTCCTGCATGTTTCTATAGTGTTTCTAAAAGCTTAGTAGAAGCCACCATGTGTCATCTTCTGCAAGACTCTCAAAAGATATCTTAAGCTTCTATAAGTTAAATAGATGCTGCCAAGTGTTCTCACTTGTTTCACAGTGGAAAATGCCACCTATCCCTGTTCCCCTTTTGAAACTGCTCAGGCAAGAAATGTTGTAGGTCCCATTTTCTATAAGTTGGTAAAGTTTCAAAGCAGTTGTTAGGTTGTGGAGCTAAAAGCTTCACTGATGCAAATAGGTGAGGAGGTTGCAGAGAAGGTTGCTGGAGTGTTACAGACGCCGGCGTCGGTTAGGCCAACCGACATCGACAGGATCAGACAAGAAGGCAACCGACGTTGGTCAGATATCAGCCAGCGTCGGCACCCCCCAGGCAGACAGGGACCGACGTTGGTCACCTGTGTGGTTTGACTGCAAGTGTATTACGGGTAGTTTGTTGACGAACCAAGTGTTTGCATGTTGAGAGCCAATTTTAGACTGAGAGCTATGGATCTAATTATTGTAATTAGATGTCTAATTATTGTTTGGATGAGATCTATATAATAGACTCATGGATTGTATTATAAAGTTGTTCTAGTTTGAGTTGAGCAAAGTTTGCTTCTTCTGTGTGTGAGGTGAGCAAGGGTGTTCCTCCTAGTTCCACAGCAGTACCAAGGTGGGTGCTGGATTGGAGAATCAGCAGGGTTATTCATGTATGTATGATCTTGGTCATCAGGTGAGCATGGCTAATTTAGGAGATCTACATGGTAAGTAAGATCATTAATCTACAGGTGTATGTGTGTGCAAGGTCAAGGTTCACAGGTGTGCAAAACCGGATTGATTTGCAGGGGTGCAAGATCAGATAAGATAGCAACACAACAGGGAGCAGTATCAAGAGAGATCTACTTGGAGTACAGTGTGTACTCAGATAGAGCAAAGAGGAAGGCAAGGTAGTTCCTTCCATAAGTAAGATCAGATTGGGTTACAGGTTGTTGCAGTTCAGGGGAGATCTACTTGAAGTACGTTTGTGTACTTGTGGAGTGCGTGGAGCACTTGTGGAGTGCGTGGAACACAGGTGGACTGGCAGTAGTGGATACTGGCTAGTTGGAGGTGAACACCAACTCTGTGTTTGAGTTGTGTGTTGGGACCTAAGAGAGAGAGCTTTGAGGGAAGATTGACTGTTTATGCCCTAGAGGTGTGGGAGCCCTAGAGGTGTGTAAGGAAGAAGATCTGTGGCAGCCTTATTTGTTGTATTTCCTTTTGAAAGAGTTTTAATACAAGTTGTGTATTGTCTCTCATAGCATGTGTTATTTCTGAATTCTAGTTACTTATTGATTTTGATTTAATTTCTGCATATTAAGTTGCTTGGTAATCAATTGTGTGCTTCCGTTATTCTCCCAACAGCAGTGAACTGTGACAGATGTCAAAGATGGAACACTCCCAATACAAAGACAATAGAAAAGATACCCTGAGAGCTCGAAATACAACAAGGAAAGGGGAAATGATGGAGAAAGATCAAAAATATCTGCACATGGGATATGTTTCTAGAAGGTGAAACAGCCCACCAGGTGGACATTAGAGAGCATGAACATTCAATGGTGTGGCCAATTTTTTTGCATTGAGTAAAGTAAATGAACAACTATGCACACATCAGGAAACACATCAGGTGGCCCATATTTAAGATTGATGCCCAATTCCATCATAGCCCATGGGTAGAATTTAAAATGTATTGAATACATTGAATGCATCATATGCCATTTTTGTGAAACAAAGCACCCAAGTCTTTCTTGGAGCACTATATATTGGACTCTCTCTTATTGTTTTAGGGAGATCTCTCGGTTATCAAAAATAAAACTCTGCCCAAATTGAAAGACATTACTGAGACTTTGAGCTCATATTGTTGATCATATTTTGTTATTTGAATAAGAAAACAAGTGACTTTTTAGACTTCATGCTGAAATAGCTTGGTTGTTGAGGAAATTGTTCTTATGTCTATTTCTTTAATACGTTTCTTGTCCATTTAATTAAATAAGTAGAATTAGTGAAAGTAATCAGGAAGGTGTCCTGAAGCCGGCTGTGGAGAGACTTTGTGCTGCCACAATTGTCTTTAGTTTGTTTATTTTTTATTTTTATGTAAAGGATCTTGGGATGATTTTGTGCCCTCATTATCCTTCATATTTCACTCTTTGGAAGTTGAGGTGGAGACTTTGTACTAAATTTCATCATGTTGTGTTACTACGTCCTATTACAGTTACTTGTCACTACCTGAAAGGTTCCCGTTGTTTGTTGAACAACACTTATGAAAGAAGAGGAGTGCCTTCTATCATTTCATCAAAATTTTCCCTTTGATTTGTGAACGTCATCTTTGAAAAAAGAGAGATGGATGTTGTTATCCTACCCTTGAGTGTTATTTTCAACTTATTTATAGTAGATTAGCATATATATATATAGCCCCTTCATACTTATAGGGAACCTCCCCTTGATGAGAGGAGAGATTTGTCCCCTTTTGATGTGGTAAACCTGCACATTTGGCCAACCAATCTTCCTTGCTATGGATGATCAGACCTATTTTGCTCATCAATATGTTGGTGACAAAATATTCACCCAATAGTTTTTGGTGACTCCACTAGGGATGTTACATGCAGTCTGAAGCCTCAAGCCTCAAATTGAAGCAGTTCCCATCCTTATCCATTATATATTCTAACAACTCTAATCTGGGTCTTACGCATTATCATTTTAGCCTTATCCATTTATCCCATTGTGAAAGAACGAGCTGCTCCAGTGCTTTCCCATTGTTAATTTTTCCTTCCAGCTTCACGCCAATAGTTTGAAGCCTCAAGCTTCAAGTTGAAGCAGTGCTAGTTCTTTTCCATTTTTATTTTTACACTCTGGCATATCCACGGTATAGGCGAAGCCAAAGGGCTAAAGGTATTGTTGACTCTGTATTTGAGTTGGTACAACAAAGTAATTTTGATCTGTTTCTTTCACCATCTCACCTCCAACGAACCAAGAGCTTTTCTCCTACTAAAGTCAAGTCTCCATTACCAAGCAAAGCATCTCTTTCTGCTATTAATAAAGCTTTATCGATACTTACCCCTCTGAGATTTGTTATTCCACTTTTCCATAGTCATACAATGGCAATTCAAGGCCCTTGGGGTAACTTTTTTGGCCCACTCAATTTAACTCCACCTCTACATGAGCTACTGTGCATTTCAAAGAAAAATTTCTCCAATTTCTATGGTGATGGGAAGGTTCATCTTGATGAACATATTGCAGCCTTCAGCATAGCCTATGGTGTAATAGGTGTGGAGTATGAGGATGTAGCAGTCAGGTTGTTCATGGAAACTTTATAAGGCACTGTTGCAGACTGGTTCTATCATTTGTAGGCCCAGACTGTGACTGACTGGAACACTCTCAAAGCCAAATTTGAAGCCATATTCAAGCCTACAAAAGATGCGCATGCCTTGCTGGCTCAATTCACACAAATGAATAAAGAGCCTCATGAACTAATGAGGGATTTCATAGCCAAGTTTAACAAGCTGAGGAACATGATTCCTATAATTGATCAGCCTACACCTGAGAATTTCAAATGTTTCTTCATTAACTCTCAGCTGCTTGAAGTGAGTTTTATGCTAAGATGTGATGGCCAAATAGACCTTGATGCAGCTCAAGATTTGGCCACTGAGGTAGAAGATGACCTTATCTTGGCAAGAAAGATAAGGAGAGATCCTAATAGAGGTAAATCCTCTTCATCTTTAGAATATTCATCTACAGGCACCACTGATCAAATAGTGCAAAAGCTGGCAAATGAACTGCTAGCCTTGAAAAGATAAGTGGCCCAAGGTATGTCTACTTCTCCTTATTAGGATATGCCAAGGAGGACATTTCATAACTAGTCATATCAAGGCAATGCTACCAAAAGTCAAGGGCAACCAAATCATCTGCCTTTCCCACAAGAAAAACTTGCCATTAAAATAACACCAGCCAACTCAATAGTTGGATATCTAGAAACATAACATGGTTTCTCTTTCCAACCTGAGTTTGATCAAGAAAATGATGCTAATCTCCTTGCAAAAGGCCAAGAAAAATTAGCTGGCGACTCTAATATTGGTTTCTTGAATTACCAGGATGAACCCAGAGGTAAAGGTGAAGTAGTTGATGGATCATATAATGTATTCACTCGGTCCCAGAACTAGTCAGCCCAACAAGCTGATAAAGAAAAAATAGGGGAAAGTTCTCAGCTTACAATTTTAACTACCAAACGAGGAACTTCTCTGCCTTTCCAGCCAAAGGACCTAGTGAGTATTAAAAAGGTAAGTAAATCAAGCATTCTTCCATCTTCAACTTCAATTCCATAGATCAGTACCACCCCTCCTAAAAACTATAAAGATGAACTGCCTTCCTCTGTTCCTAGTCCATTTTAGTCATTTGACATAATTGACCATGTTAAGAAGACCAAAATTCAAATGTCTAAATTTGAATTCTTGCAATCCAATCCTGAGCAATTGGATAGGTTAGTTCAGTGTGTGAAGAATAAAGCTGTCCCTGTAAGACAAAATGTTAAAAAGATAATTCATGATACCCCTAGGAACATGTCCATCCCAAACAATCTTGTCATTACTCCTCCAACTGCCCCTGGGAAAATAGAACCTTTCTATATTTCCCTATTGATAAATGGTCACAAACTGAGCAATTGCATCATAAACTCAGGTGCATCTGACAATGTCATGCCTGCCAAGGTGGCAAAATTTCTTGGACTCACACTGACCAAAACTTTTGGGAGATATTTTCCATGGAGAATAAATAAGTACCTCTGTTGGGACAAATCAAGGACACCTAATTTGCATTTGCAACATTCCCAGACAAAAGAATCAATATGACAGTCCTGGTGGTCGATGTTTCAGCATCATACGACATTCCTCTGGGGTGAAATTTCTGTAAGGATGTTGGTGGATAATTAAACATGGACCTATCTAAAGTGAGGATCCCTATCAAAGGCATCATGTCGAGGCTGCTTCCTGAAAAGGAATCAAAATATGTTGTCACTCAGACATTAGCCCCTGAAGCTCAAATTCTGTTTGAGTCTTCAGGAATGGGTAACTTTTTCTTGACCACAAAGGGTGTTTATGTTTCAATAGATGAAAGTCCTACAGGTGGCAATCCAAGAATTGGTTCAGATAAAATAGTATAAGGCATGAGAGAGCACAGTGCAAGCCCAAAGGAACTCTCCTCTCCAAATGAAGAAAAATATGAGAAAGGAGCAGTTTTTGATGATGTATGGATACTAGAATTTGATGGTAGCTGCTCTTCTACCGGTGCTGAAGCTGGGACTGTGTTGATATCTCCTCAAGGAGATATCTTTCCTTCCTCATACAAGATGTAGTTTAGCAACACCAAAAACACTATTGACTATGAATCTCTGTTACTCAAGTTGAAGGTTGCTCAAGACAAAGGTGTTAAACCCCTTCATGCCAAAGGAGATGTTGAGCTGATGGTTTGTCAAGTATCTAATGGAAATAATCAAATCATGTGCTGGACTGAACTATAAGAGCAACAAGCTATGGTAGTGGACCATACTTTTGCATGCCAAAGTCAAGAAAAGGAACTCTTCACCAAGAGAGCAAAGATTTATGATTTTTAGACTGGAGACCACACCTTGTCATGGAGCAAGAAGAGAGAACCAAAAAGAATGCACAGAAAATGTGATTCCTAGTGGAGAGTTCCATTCACCCATCACCGATTCTGGGGAAAAAATAGTTTTTTATTGGTTTATCAGGATGGAATGCCATTTTCATTGTCTCACAATGGGCAGCATCTGAAGCACTTCAACTCTTGAAGTATCAGATATGTATATTTATATAGTCTTTAGTTTTGTTTTGTACTTTTTGTTTTCATTTTTGGTGCCTTTCTTTTTGGATAGCATGACTCTGTAACCCAATGGCACACTTCAAGGCACTATAGATTCTAGTTTCTACTTCCCTCAGCTGTTCCAAGTCTTTAACTGAAAGAAGTTCCCCAACTGGAGCTAGTTGTTGTTCCCAAAATTTGTTACTCATTTTTAGGACAACACATGAACTATTTTTGGTCTTACAGGCTAAAAAGTATCCCTTCCCTTCGTAAAAATTATTCTGGGCATTCAAAATTCTCCATTTTTCAAGCTTTTTTAGCTAACAGGCTTTGCAAGAAGAAATCTATGGACTCTACAGGCTTAAATCTACGGATTCAGTTCTATGGACTCTACAGGCTTAAATCTATGGACTCTATAGGCTTAGATCTACAGACTCTGTAGGCTTAGATCTATGAAATCTGCAGGCTTAGATCTATAGACTCTGTAGGAAAGTAATCTATAGACTCAGTTCTATGAACTTTGCAGGAAGGAATCTATGAACTCATTTCTACGGACTCTGCCAGTTCTACAGATTCATTTATACGGACTCTACAGGTTCATTTCTATGGACTCTGTAGGTTCATTTCTATAGACTCTGTAGGAAAGAAACAAGCTCTCAACACTTAGGCAATTTCAAGGTTAGTTCAATGCTAAGGTTCAACTAAAAGGTTCAATGACGTTAGCAAATTGAAAGAGTTAAGTGCTTCAGCAAAAGTTCAAAGTTTAACCGCTTCAACAAGTTCAACAGCTTCAAAAGACTTAGCAAAAAAAAGAAGGCTTGAACCCTTGAACCATTGAACCATTGAACCGTTGAACTTTGAACCAAAAGAGTGTAAAGGTTCAAAGGTTCAACGCAGTTGGTTCAAAGTGGTTGGTTCAAGCAGTCAAGTAAATGAGTGAAACACAAGAAAGCACTTGAACCATTGAACTATTGAACTATTGAACCTTGAACCAAAATGGTTTAAAGGTTCAAAGGTTCAATCGATTAGTTCAAGTGGTCAGTTTAAAGGAGTACCCAAAGCTCACAAGCCAAAGTACCCTTGCATAGGGTAGGTGATGAGCAAAATGGACCTTTTTTGAAGCCCGAAGGATGAACTAGTGAACTGATTAAACCTTAAACCAAAAGAGTTCAAAGGTTCAAAGGAAGTGCTAGACAAAGGAAAGAAGTGGATGATTCTAGAGACTAGTTCAAAGGGATGGTTCAACCAAAGAGCAAAAAATGGATTGAACCGTTGAACTTTGAACTAAAAAAGGTTCAAAGGTTCAATGAGATAGGTTCAAAGGTTCAAAGGTTCAATGAGATTTGTTCAAAGCAATTGGTTCAAGCGGTCAATTAAATGAGTAGAATGCAAGATTGAACCATTGAACCATTGAACCAAAGTTGGTTCAATCAGTCGGTTCAAGTAGTCAGTTCAAGGGAGTGCCCCATTGAACCAAGGCTGAAGTACCCTTGTGGAGGGCAGTGAACTAAGGGTAGGTGCCCTTGCAGAGGGTAGAGAACATTGGTTCAAAGATCAAAGGAATTACTGGATAAAGGGATGGTTCAATCAAAGACCAAGAAAGTGATTGAACTGAGAAAGTGATTAAACTGAGAAAGTGATTGAACTGAGAAAGTGATTGAACTAAGAAAGTGATTGAACTAGGGAAGTGATTAAACCATTGACGTCCCTGTGGATGTAAAATTTAAGATAATGAAATATTCGTCAACTTTCAAATAAAGACATATAAATAAGCTTCTCTCAGAGCTCTACGGAGGGCACCAAGTGGCAACTGTGAAAGGTTTTAATGTGTTTTTCTAAATGCAGTGGAAGTCGCCACATGTCCCTTATAAAAATTGGTAGAAAGCACCAAGTGTCAACATCTACCGTTTCTTCCTTTTGTTTCATTATTGAGTAAAGGACTATGGTGGGCCCTGAGTGAGTTGCTAAGGTAAGCAGAGCGCACCAAGTGTCATCATTTGTGTGAATCCAAATGAGTCTTGCATGTTTCTATAGTGTTTCTAAAAGCTCAGCAGAAGCTGCCATGTGTCATCTTTCATAGGACACTCAAAAGATATCTTAAGCTTCTATAAGTTAAATGGATGCTGCCAAGTGTCCTTGCCTATTTCACAATGGAAAGTGCCACCTGTCCCCATTCCCCTTTTGAAACTGCTCAAGCAAGAAATGTTGTAGGTCCCATTTTATATAAGTTGGTAAAGTTTCAAAGTAACAAACTATGACAGATGTCAAAGATGGAACACTCCCAATACAAAGACACAGTAGAAAAGATAGCCTGAGAGCTCGAAATACAGTAAGGAGAGGGGAAACGATAGAGAAAGATCATAAATATCTGCACATGGGATATGTTTCTAGAAGGTGAAATAGCCTACCAGGTGGACATTAGAGGGTGTGAACATTTAATGGTGTGGTCAATTTTTTTTCATTGAGTAAAGCGAATGAACAACTATGCACACATCAGGAAACACATCAGGTGGCACATATTTAAGACTGACACCCAATCTAACATAGCCCATGAATAGAATTTAAAATGTATTGCATGCATTGAATGCATCGTAGGCCATTTTTGTGAAACAAAGTGCCCAAGTCTTTCTTGGAGCACTATATATTGGACTCTCTCTTATTGTTTTAGGGATTTCTCTTGGTTATCAGAAATAAAACTCTGCCCAAATCGAAAGACATTACTGAGACTTTGAGCTCAGATTGTTGATCATATTTTGTTCTTTAAATAAGAAAACAAGTGACTTTTCAGACTTTGTGCTGAAATAGCTTGGTTGTTGAGAAAATTGTTCTTATGTCTGTTTCTTTAATACATTTTTTATCCATTTAATTAAATAAGTAGAATTAGTGAAAGTAGTTAGGAAGGTGTCCTGAAGCTGGCTATGGAGAGACTTTGTGCTGCCATAATTGTCTTTAGTTTGTCTATTTTCTATTTCTATGTAAAAGATCTTGGGATGACTTTGTGCCCTCATTATCCTTCATATTTCACTCTTTGGCAATTGAGGTGGGGACTTTGTACTACATTTCATTCTACTGTATTATTGCGTCCTATTACAGTTACTTGTCACTACCTGAAAGGTTTCTATTGTTTGCTGAACAACACTTCTGAATGAAGAAGAGTGCCTTCTATCATTTCATCAAGATTTCCCCTTTGACTTGAGAACATCATCTCTAAAAAAAGAGAGATGGATGGTGTTATCCTACCCCTGAGTGTTATTTTCAACTTATTTATAGTAGATTAACACACACACACACACACACACACACACACACACACACACACACACACACACACACATATAGCCCCTTCATACTTATGGGAACCTCCCCTTGATGAGAGGAGAGATTTGTCCACTTTTTATGTGGTAAACCTGCACATTTAGCTGACCAATCTTCCTTATTGTGGTTGATCAGACCTATTTTGATCATTAGTACGCTGGTGACAAAATATTCACCCAACAGTTTTGGTGACTTTGCTTGGAATGTTACATGTAGTTTGAAGCCTCAAGCCTTAGATTGAAGCAGTTCCTATCCTTATCCATTATATATCCTAACGAATCTAATCTGGGTCTTACGCATTATCATTTTAGCCTTATCCATTTATCCCACTGTGAAAGAATGAGCTACTCCAGTGCTTTCCCATTGTTAATTTTTCCTTCCAGCTTTACGCCAATAGTTTGAAGCCTCAAGCTTCAAGTTGAAGCAGTGCTAGTTCTTTTCCATTTTTATTTTTACACTCTGGCAGATCCAAAGCATATGCAAAGCCAAAGGGATAAAGGTATTGTTGACCCTGTATTTGAGTTGGTACAACAAAGTAATTTTGATTTGTTTTTTTCACCATCTCACCTCCAACGAACCAGGAGCTTTCCTCCTACTAAAGTCAAGTTTCCATTACCGGGAAAAGCATCCATTTCTACTATTAATAAAGCTTAGTCAACACTTACCCATCTAAGATTTGTTATTCCACCTTTCCATAGTCATATAATGGCAATTCAAGGCCCTTGGGGTAACTCTTTTGGCCCACTCAATTTAACTCCACCTCTACATGAGCTATCGCACAATTTAAGGAAAGATTTCCCCAAGTTCTATGGTGATGGGAAGGTTCATCTTGATGAACATATTGTAGCCTTCAACATATATTGTGGCATAATAGGTGTGGAGTATGAGGATGTAGCAGTCAGGCTATTCATGGAAACTTTACAAGGCACTATTGCAGACTGGTTCTATCATCTGCAGGTCCAGACTGTGACTGACTAGAACACTCTCAAAGCCAAATTTGAAGCTAGATTCAAGCCTGTAGAAGATGTGCATGCCCCACTGGCTCAACTCACACAAAGGAAGAAAGAGCCTCATGAACCAATGAGGGATTTTGTAGCCAAGTTCGATAAGCTGAGGAACAAGATTCCCATAATTATTCAGCCTACACCTAAGAATCTCAAATATTTCTTCATCAACTCTCAGCTTCCTGAAGTGAGTTTTCTCTAAGATGTGCTGGCCAAATAGACCTTGCTGTAGCTCAAGATTTGGCCATTGAGGTAGAAGATGACCTTATCTTGGCAGGAACGATAAGGAGAGATCCTAACAAAGGTAAATCCTCTTCATCTTCAGATTATTCATCTATAGGTACCACTGATCAAATGGTGCAAAAGCTAGAAAATGATCTATTAGCCTTGAAAAGACAAGTGGCCCAAGCTATGTCTACTCTTCCTTATCAGGATATGCCAAGGAGGGCATTTCAGAACCATTCATATCAAGACAATACTGCCAAAAGTCAAGGGCAACCAAATCGTCTACCTCCCCCACAAGGAAAACTTGCCATTGAAGCAACACCAACTAACTCAGCAGTTGGATATCTAGAAATAGAACATGATTTCTCTTTCCAACTTGAGTTTGATCAAGACAATGACGCTAATCTCCTTGTAGAAGGCCAAGAAGAATTAGCTGGCGACTCCAATACTAGTTTCCTAAATTACTAGGATGAACCCAGAGGTAAAGGTGAAGCAGTTGATGGATCATATGCTGTATTCACCTGGTCCTAGAACCAGTCAGCCCAGCAAGTTGATAAAGGAAAAATAGGGGAAAGTTCTCAGCCTGTAATTTCAACTGCCAAATGATGAACTTTTTTGCCTTTCCAGCCAAAGGACCCAGTGAGTAATAAAAAGGTAAGTACATCAAGCATTCCTCCATCTTCAACTTTAATTCCATAGATTAGTACCACCCCTCTTAAAAAATAGAAATATGAACTGCCTTCCTCTGTTCCTAGTCCATTTAAGTCATTTGACATAATCGACCATGGCAAGAAGATCAAAATTCAAATGTCTAAATTTGAATTCTCACAATCCAATCCTAAGCAGTTGGATAGGTTAGTTCAATGTGTGAAGAATATAGCCATCCCTGTAGGACAAGATGTTAAAAAGGTAACAATGAGCATATGTTAGCAATAATATCGTACCAAATTAAAAAGGTGCTAAAATGTCTACATCCTCTTCACTGTAATTGGCATGAGTAACTCTAGGTAATTGTATGACACTGCTTATTTTAATCTATAAATTTAAATCTATATGATGATCCAATATAAGAAGTTTTTCAAAGATAATAGTGGTACAGTGATTTTGTCTATATAAAGCATAGTTGTATGGTGCTTTAAAACAAAATTTTCCTCTGGTATATATAGCACCTGCCAAGGTATTTAATTTTTTTTAATTTGAGATCAATTTGTATGGCTATTTTTATGTCAAGAGAGAGTCTCTTATAGCGATTTGTGTGGGAAATAAAAATTCACATTGATGCATAGGTTAGAGAAATTATTCTTTAAAAAAAAGGGGAGTCAAATTGGCATGGAGGATTGAGACAATGACTGCAACAACTTATTTAGGGTTTCTTTCCATTGATTTTTCATTTCATGGGTCCCTCCACAAAATCTCAAGTAAAAATACTTATAAAATATCACAGTAAATGTAATATTTTATTTTTCTCTTCTAGCAAATCAAGAACATAGGTAATATCTTACCATTTTGTATTCAACTTTGTTGAAGGGCAAGTTGGTCAAATTATTTTTGTTAGTTCCTTGTACAAGAAAGAGTCTAGGGTTCAAATCCCTTCTAATTATTCTTTGGGTCAAATCAACGATATAAGGATGTATTTGTGACTTCTTGAGATAATTTTTTGACAAATCACTATTTTTTATGAAGGTGGTCATGTGATCAGGTGATTTGTCAAATTTTGGACATTCTGAATATATTGGAATGGTTAATTTTGTAATTTGAAGTGTCTTTATTTTTACAATAAATATCAATTGATGTATAAAGGTGCATTTTTGGTAGAAATTGACACCTTAATAATATTTTTTTCCATAATATCACCTCATGCTTGTGCTCTCAACGATAATACCATCTATTACATGCCCCAAGATCCTTTTGATTGACACCATCTAAGTGACAACTGGAGGCTGGAGGATCCTTGGAGGATGGTGGACAATTACCCTCTCTAATTAGCTATTCACTTAGAGTATGGGCTCAATGCTTGAATGGAAAATTTTGGCTTGTGTTCTTACTTTAAATTTTATTTTTGGATTTCTATATTTGATATTCATGACATAAAATGGATAGAGTTATTTGTTTTTGTTTCTCTCAATGCAAGGGTTCTCACCTCTTGCCTGATAGGGGAAAAAGATTTAGGCATTGGTTGGACTTCAATCAGTCATTGATGATAGTATGAGTTGATAGAGGTTGTTATCACTAGTAATGTTGAGAAAAGGTCATCAAAATTTGTTGGACATCATGAAGATGTGCCATATAGAATATGAGTTTGTTACTTGGACGAGTTCCTATGTGAGACCTTATGTGGGTCAATATAGTTAGACATGCCAGATCATGTTCTACTATAGTAAGATACAATGATCATTGAGGATGAATAGGCCCTGATCATGTTCATTAGCCATTTTTTTCCATAACTCATAGAGGTGGGCTTCTTTATGCAGTGGCTTCAGTTTTTGGTCAGTGCCAGAGGTATAGTGTATCACTTGCAGTTGCAACAAAGATCTTTTGATGACTTCAACATCATTACTCTAGTTCATTAATATGTTATACCCCTTTGGATCAAGGGGGAGTTTATTGGATTATTTTAATGATCCAAAGTATTTTATTTATTTTTAGTTAGTTTGTTTTAATGTTTATAATAAAATTGGTTAATGAGAATCGGTTGAAACCCATAACTGATTAAGAAAACTTATAAAGCTTTTTACCTTTCTTGTAAATAAAAACTAAACATAATATATTATTCCATTTTTCCAAATGATTTACCAACAATGTAAATTTTGAATTATTATTTCTTGGTCTTGGTGCCTACACATATAAAACCTAGGTTATACACCAAACTTTATCCACAGTAAATGTTAGCTTCAAACAACAATAAATGCTCTAATGATTAATTGATCTATTATGAATTCCCATGAGTAATCAATACATTTTTTTATGAATGATTGATATATACTCTATCAAATTAACTATAATGTTTGTGTATTTATAGACAATTGAATTCAAATTAGGACCCTATTGGTATGCAAACCAACATCAAACAACTTGAAGTCAAAAAGATGAGATAAAGGGAGTGGGTGCACTTTAACTTGTTGAAGACCAACATAAATACCCAAACATGTTGTGGAGGTTCCATACATTTTTTAAGAGTGTTTGAATTTTTTGGCACAAATTTGAAGAAATAAATACAGAGGGGGGTTAAAATGAAGAGATTAGAATTTTTAAAGTAAAAAATTGTGCAAATAACACTTAATTTGGACCAATAATTAACAAATAGACAAGTACACTAAAAACATGCAAATTAACTACTAATGAATCCTTAGGGACATTTTTCGATGTCTATATTTTCCTCCACTTTGGGGTGAGTATGTCAACATGCAATTTAAAGTATAAAAATAGTATGTAAAAAAGATATAACTACATGCTTAGACCTTCTTAAAATGTAAATTGATACACTTGGGAACTATTCTTATTTTTTATATTGCTATGCCCCTAACCTATCACATGTATTGGGCTAAGAATAGCCAAATTATGGCTTACTTATTCCTCTTTGATTTTTTTATCACATTTATCTATGTATTCATTTAGATATTAAGTCAGCCTATCGAGTAACCATGGCCTAGGTAGACTATATATAGGAGGTAGTGGGTAGTTGTTTATTATCATATTGTGAATTTTGCTCTTATTGAAGCTTGTGGAGGTTGTCCCCTCAAAGTGGTTTGTCTTTTATTTATATATTCTAATATATTTCAGTCATATTATGATCTATTATTTTTATCCTACTTTAATGTTGAAGTAATTTCATTATAAGTGTTATCAGAGCTAAAATTAAGGCAATCTTATGGGCAAAACCCTAATTTGAGATATTTGGTTATATCTTTCAATCCACTGTGAATTTTCTTGAAATTTTTTTACTATAGTTGGGGAATTAATCAAGGACATCACACCAAAAAAATAACATTTGGAGGTCAATTTTGTGTGATTTATTTCTATTGTAGTATTTTTCATTAATTCACTATGTAGTGCACAATTCAAGGAATTTTTATAAGTTCTTTACATTTTCAGAAAGATTATAAAAATATAAATGGGGTATCTTCTTTGTGTTTTCTGATTTGAGGCCAACATAAGTAAAAAAATGCTTAGTCAATTTTGGGTCAAAAATGCCAATTAGGGTCAACATTGTCAAGCCCTTTTATGGTAGAACTATAAAGTAGGGGCCAAGGAAAGGGTGCTAAAATTCTAGGTAAAATGCCTCACAAGGAATATATGGAGTCAAAAGGGGGAGTTACTATATCATTTATACTAGGGTTCATTGAGATAGATCATAAAGTGAGCCAAATTGATTATAGTGTGTAAGGCATTCAAAGTGATACACAAGGCATACAATATGATATGAAAGTCGTACAATCTAGTTTGGAAAATATCATGATGGATTTATAAAATAATTATCCAAATCATCTAGTTATCACTATTACACAACTCCATGAGTGTGGATCTCCCAACCAGCCTAATCTAAATCCAAGTACATTTCCACAAAGGAACCTATTACCAAAAGTAGATATGCACAAATTTGATGGAAAGGATCCACTCAATTAGATCAACCAAATGGAGAATTTTTTGATCTACATCAGATCCCATGTGGATAGAAGGTTACCATGGCATCCTTGTATCTAGAACCTAAATAATTCATTTGGTATTGATGGTTGTGTACTCAAAATAAAAATATGACTATCAGTTTCATTGGGTTAATTTTTACAGAGGAGCTAAAATTACACTATAGTAATAGTGTGACAGATAATTATTTCATCCAACTAGAAAAATTATGTCAGACTAGCTCAGTCAAGAATTCTATTCATCATTTTCAGAACCTATCTTTACTTGTGGATATAATTTTTGATGAGAACCTAAATGACCTACTTTTGGGTGGCCTCAAGGACCATATTCAACATGAGTTACACATGTTTAATCCACTTAAGGTTTATGATTCTCATGCAGGGCTAGGGAAAAATTCATAACCAATAAGAAAAAACCATTCACTCACTTTAGAGATCATAGCATATCAACATCATCATTTTTTTTACCTACCAGGTTGACCCTTCAATAAATTGAAGTGAAACGTGTAAACGGATTATGTTTGAGCTATGACAACAAGTGGATCAAAGGACATAGATGTGCTGAGAAGAAGTTATTCTACATTCAGGTATCTAATGAATATGATGAAGAGGATGATGCCTCCATTGATGATGAGGAATCAATAGAGGAGGTACCTGAAGATTCCCAACCTACAATCTCTTGTCGTGCACTTTTAGGTATTATCACTTCTCAAACACTTAAGGTGGTGGGTTTCCTCACAAAATAGGAAACATTGTTGACTAACTCAGGGAGCACACATAACTTCATCAACCATAAGTTGACCACTCGATTGAATTTTTTCATTTACCCAACACCAAAATTTTAAGTATCATATCTTGATTTCTCTCTAAGCTAAAAAACCTATTTGATCCATGGATTATTATGGTTGATTAACTAATATTTGATTAAGCTTTATGTCATATGTTGATTATGGGATAATTGTGTGATGCTTAATTTGCATGATTAGTTTGTTATGAGTTAGCAGTACTTTTACATTTTGTAGATTATGATTGTGTTTTTTAATTAACAAACATTATTTTATGAATATAATTATGTTTCAGGCTAACTACCTTCATTTTTGTGAGGTGGATGTAAGACAAATCCATCTATTAGAGTGCGATGGAGGGAGAGCATCATTGGAGAAGGTGGTTTAGATAGAGATATGGGCGATGACAGAGAACAAAACTAGAAACCATGCACACACTACATAATATATCATGTTTCATAATTAATTATTTGATTAGATAGTTGTGGTATGCTTTATTTTTCTGTTATAAATGTTTTATGTGATTTTTTGTGTTTTTATATAGTTTTATATGATTACGTGATTTCACTAATCTATTTATTATTGATATTATTAGTTAGTTTATTTGATAAATCTATATCTAACTAGTTTAACGTGATTATTGTGGTATTGTACATAGTTAAATATTCATTTAGCAAAGCTTGCTTGGATTATTTATTAGAAATAATTGATATATGTTATTACATAATTAAGTCAGTTTGTTAGTGAGTATTTACATTTAAAATATTACTATTATTGTTTTAATAGTAATATAAGCCTATAAATGACTTAATGGATTATAAGCCCTTTGTTATGTATTAATGAATGATTTTGGCACAGTGAAATGATATTTTTGTTTTGATTTTATAAAGCTAGGCAATAAACATAACATAATTCAAGGTGTTATAAAATATTATCATTGTGAAACTATTATACAAATGTTATTATGTTTGTCAAATTGTATGCTAAGCCTATGGATTATTATTTAAACCTAGAGGGTTAGCTAATAGTTTAAAGTTGAATGCAAAGTGTTTGATTTGGATGAATTGGTAGTAATAAACAATAGGATTTTTAATACATACTTGTTAACCATGATATATAGTCATTATGTTTATTAGTCGATAGTTGACTTTACATAGAAAGATAATAATTAAATCAACTAAGTCAATAGTCGACATTACATGGAATAACATGGGGATATTACCTGTCATTTATTTGGTTTGGATAGTCTAAGTGAAGTCAATGTTGGGTTTTGTTTTAGTCAAAAGGAATGCATACTTTAGAACGAATATATAATGATTATTTTATTAGAATCATTGGAACTTTTGAGATGATTACTTTGCCTTTGATCAACATACTCACTAGGTCAAATGGTTACCACTCATTATGATGGTAAAACTACACATAACATAATGCCATTGGGATGACACCTTATGAATCCATATATAGTCGACCCTTGACATCTCTTTAGACATACCTTCTAAGCAGTTCAAAGGTATAATTTGTCGATGCCACATTTAGCACGCATGAAAATGTACTTAAAACTCTCAAGGATATCCTCTATATGGCATAGAATCACATGAATAAATAGGTTGATTAACACCACTTAAAATAGGATTTCAATGTAGGTGACATGGTGTTTTTCTGACCACAACCTTAAAATTAGTCCTATTTGAGGCTAAAGGGTCATAAACAACTAGCACCCAAGTGTTATGGTCATTATAAAGTGTTCCAAAAGATTGGTCTTGTGGGATACAAGTTAGAGCTTCCCTTCTCATCCAATATCCATCACTTTTTCCATGTCTTATGCTTGAATAAGGTTATTTTTAGTAGAGGTTCTTAGAAAACCAATTAGAACATGTTAATAAAGGGATAACTTTACAAAGTAGGAACATAATCAAAATACAACCATTATTGCAAACTGAACAAAGTTATTTTTTAACTAAAGATGGTGTATTTAGGAAATATTACTCTATAATATTAAACAGATTTAGATAAATAAAACATTCACTATGTACAGAACAATGATAAAATACATTTAGAAAAAACCATTATAAAACTCTATATTAATCTCTATCACATCAATTTTTAAAAAAAATATAACTCAGTGTTACATATATATCTTTTAAAAGGCATTGTCACTTCATATTCTACCCTTTCACTATAAACAAAAGAAAGACGTCATATTTTGAATACTCTTGACATGATTTCAAGTGTCGAATACATCCAAAAAGAGATATAAAAGAAAAAATAGTATAAGTCACACACGTGTCCACCAATTGCATTGTAATTTTTTTGTCATGTTTACTACCAACATTTTCACAGACTTAAACAATTGTATCATCCAAGATAAAGTTACAAGAGGTGTGCCATATATTGAAGCTAAAAACTCTACCTATTCTAAGGAACTGGACTAGAGCCATAAGTTGTGGTAATCTCTCAAAGTGTTGTTTAGCAATTTTTACCTCTAGCATATTAATTAGCATACTAATATACCACACTTGTATGTGTTCAATAGATTGACATAACTAGGTGGTCACCCTTTATGAATTTTTAGCCAACTTAGCCCTGCTCCCAATTTTTAAGGTCTTCTTACAATAAAATGCTTCCATAAAAGCAAAACTACAGTGTGTATAGTACCTATAAAGAAGGTAGCATAATGGCCTTTGTTGGTTGAGTTGGAGGAAGCAACAAAGATGGTTCTAATTAATATGTTGAAGCAAAAGTTATTGCTACAAAATCTAGTGGTGGAGGTGGTGGTTGTGGTTGAGGTGTAGGTTGCATAGCTACAACAACCTTTTTCTAGTAGAGTTTCTACTAGAGTTTATTTTGAGTAATGAATTTAGGCAACTAAATGATCTCTAAGATAGAGCTATCTAAATGACAGATGTCATTTTTTAAGACTACCTAATCCATGATAGCTTCTTTGATCATATTAATTCTATTACGTAATGACAATTATAACTTGACCAAATTTTGGATATCCTCATATTTCATCATTATGATCAAATCCATCACATTAGATAATTTCAGTTGAAAATCTTGGGCTAACTCCTCTAGCTTATCTATATGCCTTTGTATTTGGATATTGTCAAATGTATTGCATAGCATTTTATTTTTCTAAGTATGCATATTCATCATGATAATGTCTCTAGATTCAAGCGATTTCTTAAGTGTGATGTCTTGTGCATATGAGGTAATAGAATGGTCTTCTATGGTATCTTTGGTTTTATCCACCTTTGTAAAATTTATTTTACCTCCATCCATATATTAGATGAATTTTGCTTCTAATTGAGCATGTTTCAAGCTATGTTGTGAGATTGATGCATATTATTGTTGAAAACTTGTTCATATTACTCAAGTAGCTCAAAAATGGTTGTTGTCTTAACCTTGTGATTTTCTCCTCGTTTGCAAAGGTTTTGTAGATTTTGTGCAACAAGATAATCTTTTGTGAGCTAAGATGGGAGGGTTGTGAAATGCTTGTCTTCTAACATGACATGGCCACCCAAAATTTGAGTGACCAATGCATGACATGTCTCATCAATCAAATCATAAGTTTTGTTGAGGTAGAGATTTAGATCTACATTCTCCTCCCTGAGTCTTAACACCTCTTGTTCCAATGTGGATACCTTTTGCATGATGTATTCCTAAAAAATAGTTATTTCCTCAATTTTCTTAGATAGAGGTATCTATGAAACATCAATTAATGTTTCTTGTGTCATTGTAGCCAAAGCCAAAGTCTATGCCTCAATCATCACAAGTGCTTTCTTGATCTATGATATGGGTAGAGAAAATGTTTTACATGTAGAGGGTGCAAGGATATCCCATAATCATTGGCTAGGTATTTGTGGCCTATGCTGAGATGCCTCCTTTTACGCACCCCCTTGAGTATAATCTGAGTGCTAAGTTGTGGGAAATATCTATTTCTTCTCATTTATCCCTACCATCTTGTTGGTCTTTACTTCCTGCTTAGTTACACCTTATTTTTAAACCTTGTGCTCTATTGTTACCTTGGCTTTAGTAGCTTCCTCATCCTTGTTCTTGGCCTCTTACTCCCAGTCATACTTCTTCGCTTGTTCTTCTTGAGTGCACAACACTTATTTTACCTTCTCCTCTTCCTGGGCCTTTCTTACTACCATAACTTCATCTTTCCTCTTCTTTGTTGCTTACACTTCTTAAGCTACTTACTCTTATTACTTCATCATAGATTTTGTATGTACTTTATTTTTTTACTTCCACTTCATCGACCTTTTTCTTTTCTACCTTAGCTCTGATACCACATTGTTAAGGTGTGGAGCCTAAAAGCTTCACCAAGGAGCGCTTTGCAGCAGTTTCAGGTTTACACAGTCACTGACGTCGGTCAGGAGTGACCGATGTTGGTCAGGTGCAGTTTAGGAGACATCGACGTCGGTAGGGGATCGGCCAACGTCAGTCATAGGAAAGCAAGGAAGAACCGGCGTCGGTTACCTGTGCGTCTAGAGAGCTATTTCTGAGGATAGAACCGAGTGTTTGCATGATGAGTTTAAGTCATAGTCTTAAGTTCACATCTCTATTATTAGTAAGACTATTTTAGAGCCCTTGTTTAAGTGGCATAACTGTTGGTTGTAAATGCATGCTCAAGTTTCCTAATTCTATATGTAGGATTAGATCTTCTTAGCTCATTGGTATTGTAGAATGTTGAAGAACAGTACAGAGTTGAATCATTCCAGGTTGTTGGAGTTGATTGTACTTGAGAGAGAGAGCTCTTGAGGGAAAGAGATCTAGAGAGAGATCTGTACATCTAAGAGAGGTGTGGAATAAAGAAGTTTCTTCAATTGTATTCTTTCTGTAAAGAGTTTAATACAAGTTTTTAGGGTGGTTTCTTGTATCTCTTGTTCTTTGCTATTTATCATTCTAGTTGCTTATCATTCTGATTTATTTTTGCATTTATTGCTTTCATAAGTGTAATCATATTGTTGGTTGATCCCCAACAAGTGGTATCAGAGCTCAGGTTCACTAACAGGTGGTTTAGATCTGTGTAGTGTGTATTGATTACAGGTTCTCATAGGGGTTTCTACAGGGATTTCTGTTTGAGTGGGAGAAGCAATGGTAGAAGAAAGTAAACTGAGAATGGAGAAGTTTAATGGAAAAAATTATCAACATTGGAGAATGCAGATAGAGGATTATCTGTATCAGAAAGATCTATACTTACCGTTAGGTGGGATTGCAAAGAAGCCCACAGACATGGATGATGAAGAATGGGAAGTTCTTGATAGAAAGGCTCTGGGGTCTATAAGACTGAGTCTAGCATCTATTGTGATATCTAATTTATCACAAGCAAAAACAATGGTAGAGTTGATGACTACTTTAGCAAATTTGTATGAAAAACCCTCAGCTTCTAATAAGGTATATCTTATGAAGCAGTTATTTAATTTGCATATGAATGAAGGTGGATCTGTGTCTACTCATCTGAATGATTTCAATGGAATTGTAAATCAATTAAGTTCAGTCAATATAGTGTTTGATGATGAAATAAAAGCTCTTTTAATATTATGTTCTTTGCCTGAAAGCTGGCACAGCTTAGTAATGGCAGTTAGTAATACTGTATCTGCTTCAAACATTTTAAAAGTAGAGGATGTTGTTAGTGTTATCTTAAATGAGGAAATTTGTAGGAAAAGTACAGAGGAAACATCAGGGAACACTTTAAGTTTTGAGAGCAGGGGAAGGCAAAAAGAAAAGAGCAAGAGAAGATCAAGATCTAAGTCTAAGGTGAGAGGTAGATCCAAATCCAGAAATGGTAGGAAGCCACAATGCTGGAATTGTGGAAAGATTGGGCACATAAGTAGAGATTGTTGGTCAAAGCCTAAGGAGGACAATCAGTACGAAGGAAAATAAGAAGCAAAGGTTGTAGGTATTACACAAGATGCTTTAATATTCTCTTTGCATAATAATATAGAATCTTGGGTGTTAGATTTTGGTGCATCTTTTCATGCTACCCCTAACAGAGAATATTTTAGTGACTATGTCCATGGAGATTTTGGAATAGTGTATTTAGGGGATGATAAGCCTTGTAAAATTATTGGAAAAGGTAAAGTGCAGATGAAAATGCAGAATGGCAACACATGGGTGTTGAGAGATGTGATGCATGTTCCTAGCTTGAAGAGAAATTTGATTTCTGTAGGAAAGTTAGGGGATGAGGGTCGTACAGTAACTCTCACAGCTGAATCTTGGAAGGTGACCAAGGGTGCACTTGTAATGGCCAGAGGTAAGAGAGTAGGTACTCTCTATTTGTGTAATTGTGTTACTAACAATTCTCCTTCTGTATTATCTACTTCAGATGTGGATGCAAAATTGTGGCACTCAAGGCTTGGCCACATGAGTGAGAAGGGAATGTCAATTCTTAAGTCTAAAGGTATGCTTTTAGATTTAAAAAGCATAGATCTAGAGTTTTATGAGCACTGTGTTTTTGGGAAATAGAAGAGAGTGAGTTTCCTCAAGACTGGGTCAACTAAGAAGAAGCATAAGTTGCAGCTTGTTCACACAGACGTGTGGGGACCGGCTCAAGTTGCTTCCATTGGAGGATCATAGTACTATTTTTCGTTCATAGATGATGCTACAAGAAAGGTATGGATCTATTGTATTAAGAAGAAATATGATGTTTTTGAGACTTTTAAGATTTGGAAAGCTATGGTTGAGAATGAAATAGGTAGAAGATTGAAGTGCCTAAGATCTGATAATGGTGGTGAGTTTTGTAACTATAAGTTCAACTGGTATTGTTATATGCATGGAATCAGTAGGCAAAGGATGGTTCCAAGGACACCTTAGCAAAATGGAGTTGCTGAAAGGATGAATAGAACAATTATGGAGCATGCAAGATGTATGAGATTGCATGCTAGTTTGCCCTTAGAGTTTTGGGTAGAAGCTGTTGACACTGTAGTGTACCTGATTAACAGAGGACCCTCTACAGCTCTAGATGGTGGAATTATAGAAGAGGCATGGATAGGTAAAAAGGTAGATCTCTCATTTCTTAAAGTTTTTGGTTGTGAAGCCTTTATGCACATTGATAAGGAAAATAGAAAGAAGTTGGATGCTAAGTCTATGAGGTGCACATTTATTGGCTATGGCTCAAATGATTTTGGTTTCAGATTTTGGAATCTAGGAACTAATAAGATAATTAGGAGCCATGATGTTGTTTTTAATGAAAAAGTGATGTATAGTGATCAGCTGAAGAAGCTGAATCAATCTGGGCAAAGTAATGGAGAATTGGACTAGGTGATGGTCCAAAATGAGCTCACGAGAAAAAGAAATAATCACTTGCAGGAAAACATAGAGACCAACGTCGACAGGGAAGGAACCGGCATTAGTAGGTCAGAGACCGACATCAGCGAAGAAGGAACCGACATCAACAGGACAAGAACTGACGTTAGTCGTGGAGAATTGACGTCAGCCAGTTACAGACCTGGAGATAACTGAGGTTGGTCACTGTCAAAGAATTTGGGCGGACATCGTGTTGTGGATAAGTCTCAGATGCCCATCAGGAGGTCAAAAAGGGTAAGTAAGCCTCCAATTCGATATTCCCCTTCATTATTCTATTTATTGCTTACTAATGGTGGAGAACCAGAGAGTTTTGAAGAAGCAATACAGGTGGAGTCCAAGGATCAATGGGAGCGTGGCATGGTTGAGGAAATGGAGTCCTTGAAAGAGAACCAAACATGGGATTTGGTTTAGTTTCCAGCTGGTAAGAAGACACTAAAGAACAGATGGACCTACAGATTGAAGGAAGGTGAGAATGGTAAGATGAGATATAAGGCCAGATTGGTAGTGAAAGGATTTGCACAAAAGCTAGGTATTGATTTTGGTGAGATTTTCTCTCTTGTTGTTAAAATGACTTCTATACGGACTGTATTGTCTTTAGTTGCTATTGAGGATTTGCATCTTGAGCAGCTTGATGTTAAGATAGCGTTTCTTCATGGAGATTTGGATGAGGAAATATATATGGAACAGCCAAAAGAATTTGAGGTCAAAGGTAAGGAGAAGTTAGTGTGCAGATTGAAGAAAAGCTTGTATAGCCTCAAGCAAGCTCCTAGACAGTGGTATTTGAGATTTGACAGGTTTATGACTGAGCATGGCTACAGTAGGTGTCAATCTAACCATTGTATGTATTTTAAGAGATTGGATAATGGTAGATATATTATTTTGTTGTTGTATGTAGATGATATGTTGGTTGTAGGATCACACATGCAGGATATCTCTAAGCTTAAGGTGAAATTAGCTCAAACATTTGCTATGAAGGATTTGAGAGCAACAAAGAAAATCCTTGGCATGAGCATTAAGAGAGATAGGAAAAATCACATGTTGATTTTATCTCAAGAGGATTATGTGAACAAGGTGTTGAAATGGTTCAATATGCAAGATGCAAAATCGGTAAGCACACCTATGGCTGGACATTTTAAGTTGAGTAAAGAATAATGTCTTAATTCACATGATGAGGTAGAGTACATGAGTAGAGTTACATATTCTTCTGCAATAGGGAGTTTAATGTATGTAATGGTTTGTACTAGACCGAGGAACCAACAATAGGCATTTGTGCTATGGAGGTTCAAATACTTCTCTACATGGTTATGTAGATTCAGATATGGCAGGGGATTTGGATGGCAGGAGGAGCACCACAGGATATGTTTTCACTATTGGTGGAATGGTGGTTAGCTAGATATCAAAGTTGTAGAAGGTTGTTGTCTTGTCAACTACAGAAGCAGAGTATATTACAGTCACGGAGGCTAGCAAAGAGATGATATGGATGAGACGGTTCATGGAAGAGTTAGGAAAGGAGCAAGAGAGTTACAGATTGTATAGTGACAGTCAGAGTGTAATTCATTTGGCTAAGAATTCAGCCTTTCACTCAAGAACCAAGCACATACAGCTAAGGTACCATTTCATACGACATGTATTGGAAGATGGTGAGTTAAAGCTGGAGAAGATCCATACAGATAAGAATCCTGCTGATATGTTAACCAAGCCGGTTATAAAGGAGAATTTGAATCTTCATTCAACTTCTGTTGGTCTTCATGATTGAGTTGAAGATGGAGGAGCTAGAAGATATTGCTGTATAGGTACTGGTGCAACTGTTTATCTCCAAGTGGGAGATTGTTAAGGTGTGGAGCCTAAAAGCTTCACCAAGGATCACTTTGCAAGGTTGCAACAATTACACAGTCACCAGCGTCGATCAGGAGCGACCGACGTCGGTCAGGTGCAGTTTAGGAGACATCGACATCGGCAAGGATCGACCGACGTCGGTCACAAGCAAGCAGGCAGGAACCGGCGTCGATTACTTGTGTGTCTAGAGAGCTATTTCTGAGGACATAACCGAGTGTTTGCATGATGGGATTAAGTCATAGTCTTAAGTCCGCATCTCTATTATTAGTAAGACTATTTTAGAGCCCTTGTTTAAGTGGCATAACTATTGGTTGTAAGTGCATGCTCAAGTTTCCTAATTCTATATGTAGGATTAGATCTTCTTAACTCATTAGTAATGTAATGTTGAAGAATAGTACAGAATTGAATCAATCCAGGTTGTTGGAGTTGATTGTACTTGAGAGAGAGAGAGCTCTTGAGGGAAAGAGATCTAGAGAGAGATCTGTACATCTGAGAGAGGTGTGGAAGAAAGATTTTTCTTCAATTGTATTCCTTCTGTAAAGAGTTTAATACAAGTTTTCAGGGTGGTTTCTTGTATCTCTTATTTTTTGCTATTATCTGATTCTAGTTACTTATCATTCTGATTTAATTCTGCGTTTATTGCTTTCATAAGTGTAATCAAATTGTTGGTTGATCCCCAAAAATAACTTCATCTTTCCTCTTCTTTGTTGCCTACACTTCTTAAGCTACTTACTCTTATTACTTCATCATAGCTTTTGTATGTAATTTATTTTTTACTTCCACTTCATCGACCTTTTTCTTTTCTACCTTAACTTTTTCAGCCTTTTCTTTGATTTCCTCCTATTGCTTCTTTTGTTTTTCCTCATCCTCGACAACCTTATGTTTTGCTTCTTCATTCTTCTTCTTCCCATCTACATTTAGAGTCTTATTCACATATGTCTTGTGTGCCTTTTCATCTTCTTTTTACTCTATGATAGCTTATTTGTGTGTTATGATATTTGTTTGTTTGGCTGGTTTCTTAGGTTGTGGTGAAGTTGTCTCTTTTAAATCCTACATAGGCATTAGAAAATCAAGCACTAACTACAAATCAGATAACAAGGTTGATTCAATAATAGTACCTCTACATGTTGAGTTAGATTCTTCTTCAATATCTTATAAGCCTAGATTGTTTCTTGAGGCTATTTCTCAGGTCATTGGGCCTTTTGCATTTAAACTTACTCTAGTATATTTATAAAGGAAACCATCTAATCATTGATTATTGGGGACACTCTAGAAATCAAATGGGTCATTTTCCTATGCACCATATTTGGTTGTGGGTTTTCTTACAGTGGTGAGTGCTTTGAATGTACACCAAAAGATCTTACACCTAAATCTATGTGAATGATCTCAACTTGAATAAATTTGTGTGATACTTCTTGCCCTATAATATCTACTAATATTTATGGAGAAGGTTGAGTGATATCAACCCAAAAATCTTGTCATGCTTCATTTTGCACTTGGAAGGTGCATACTACCTTCTAGAATAATAATATATTTTTATTCTTCTTGATCATAGACCTCCTTGCCTATGTCTATGAACATTGACTATAAAACTTTGTCTTCCTTGATTCTTATCTCTACAAAGTTGCATTCTATAATGATTTTTGAAACATAATTTTTATCCAACCAAGATTTGGTGTTGTAGGTCCTTTTCTTTGGTGGCAGTGGTATTGCTCATTATGATGGTTCTTTATACTTGTCCGTAATAGTCTATGAGGGATCTTATCCTATTTGTGATGGTTCCTATGGTTATGCCTAAGAGTATTAAGGAAAGGGTTATTGTGAACCTAGATGAATAGACTGTAAGGGTTTAACTAATTTGGAAACTAGGGCTTTTTGTCATAGGACTTCTACCTTGGTATCCAACATGGTAATGAATAAGGGTAGTCGAGTGGTTTTTTCCTTAGGTATTTCATATACTTTAATGTGAATTCCATAATGTAAGTTTTTGATAGCTACATACTACCCTAGATACTATAAAACATACTTGGATATCATAGGGTACAATATGATTAAGGATTAAATCTCAACCCACCATTAGTTAAACCTGGCTAAATGATTGTAGTATTACTCAATCTTGGTCTAGGCAAGGTTGGTAAATATAGTCACATGCTAAAATTCTTCATCTAGGTTGATTAGACCCTTTGGAAATTTCTACTGAGTAAAATAAATCAATGGGACCAAAAATTGGTATTATAACACATGCAATGTTCGAATGAGTACCTTATTAATATTAGTTATGAGATTAGAAGTAAAAAACTCTAGTCAATTAAAGTTTGCATGCAGCTAGATCCTTTAGTAGGAAATGTCAATAACCCCTTTTATTTCTATTCATGCACTTTTGGTGGTCTACCAAAACTTCTTGGTGATGCATTCAAAGAGAATGTGCACTGACATGTATTCCATTGTGTCGATAAGGAACCCCCTAGATGTTGTATTATACTTATCCTTTGTATCTAAATGAATTAAGGGAACCTTATTTTTGTGGGGTATAATAGATTTAACTTGAGATATGAGTCTTGTTTCTCATGCCATGGTTTTATTGGTGATGAAAATGGTGACATCACATGAGTTATGGATTTCACCCTCATTATATCTACTGATTAGTGTGTGCATCACCTCATACAACTGTCTAAAAGTAGGAATATTGATGAGTCACTCTCTATCACAATAACTTAAAGGGTGTTTAAATGTTATGGATCTTGTTTTTGATTTTATTTCTTAGTCTTAGTTGAACAATTAGCTTCTACAACATTGATGAATTTTAAAGGGTCTATATCATGATATCTGATTTGTCTAAGCACCAAACCAATCCTAATTTATTCCTTTTGAAAATCATTGAGGGGAATTAAGAGTTGTGCATAATCCATGTTCACTATTGTAGTCATGTTTGAAGAATTTATTTGGTTGTAGTGACACTGCCAAGGAATCTATGAATAATTGATTGAATTAGACTCAGATCATAGAGGTCTCTTATTCAAAATAGTCTGTAATGTCCTTGTGTTATTTACACCCCTTAATATATATATTTTACCACTCAACTCCATCTAACAGAATTTTTTGAATGTTTTGAGTTGGTTACATAGGATTTTACCTAGTTAATTAATGTTAACCAGTTTCTAATGACATGATGCTTGCTATTTTGTGTCTAGAACCATTGGTTCATCTAGCATAAGTTATTGTTATGATGCATCATCTTCTCATCAATCTAGTTTCATTTATTGAACATCCTTTAATTATGACATTTGATCTACTTTGGGAAAGATGTAATATTTCAAGTTTATCATAATCAATAATTTTCTAATGATTGTTGATTGTCCTTTATATTTATCTTGGTTGTTAGTGCCTTATTCCTAGACTTACTAATTGATCCCCATATAACCATTATAAGTTGTTTTCCCTTCATGTTGGATTCATTCATAGATTACACTCTGTAACTTTGAGTTTTCAACCCTTGTTATGATATCTGTGATATAGATATCACACTATACAAACACACATAAACCTAAAACCAAAATAGGAAAACAATACATTAATCAAAAATTTTAAACTACATGATGCTACCCAACACCCTCTCTCATTTTTTTGTGATAAATAATAGGTATTATTGATGGTAAGGCTTATTACTATAACCATTTACATGTCTTGGTAGAATGTTTCCCTGAAGAAATTTTAAGACAATTGTTCCTTGCTATGAGACATAATGAATGATATAAGGTCCCTTCCATATAATGTGAAGCTTGCTCGAAAATGCTCTAAATTTGTTATCATATAGTAAGACAATTTGTTCAATAAATAATTCTTTAGATCATAGGTTATGATCATGTCATGCTTTTTTACTTAACTTATTAACTTCTTGTTCCCATTGTGCCCTTTACCTATTTTCTTCCATTATTGTTAAATCCATAAACTGCACCTGTAGAGAATCTCAACCCCCTAGTCTCTTGATCATTGCATTATGCATACTAATAACTATGTATTCCAAAAAAATTACTGCTTTAACATCATAGAATAACTAAAATGTTGTGAAACTTGTGTATTTTTAATTTATCTTTTATGCCCATAGGATAACAAGAATTCGATCCTCACAATCATCTCTTTGAACATTACATATCTTTGTGAGCATCTTTTTTTTAACTCGATATCAGTGTTAAAAAGGTTCCTATCCCAAAAACATAGAAGCCAAAAGAAACCAAAAAGGCATGGCTTAAGAATATATATTGTTAAGACATTTACCATAAAAATAAGCTTATATTTCAAAAGTTTAGACAACATATATAAACTGAGATATGGTTATATCAACTAAAAACCTAAGACAACCAAACAGAAAAAGTTTTTGCTCTTATTCAAAAAACATTTGATATATATTATGGATATTAATCTAGAATAATCACTTAAATCATATTCCCATCACTATCAACCATCATACCTAAGTCTGACACATTGGCTTTCTTCATTGATCAAGAAACAAGCTCATCATAACTAATTTCCACTGTAGCTGGACAAAAAATTTCCAACTCTTTTCCTAACTTTGGACCCACAAAAACCTTCACCTACAAAACCTTCAATTTTTTTTGTAGCTTTCCTACTCCATCTTCTCTTTTCTATATCCTATCCACCATGGGGGATCCTTAAACACCCCTTACGCCACTCCTCACGTCATCCACTTAATCGCTTTTAATCTCCCTGATAATCTTTGTTGAGCCCTTCAGGCCTCCAACTACAAAATTAGAAGTAATAGATCCTTAACTATAAACATGGCTATACCCTTAAATCCTTCTTTCTCTTTCACATATAAGAAGACTTATTCAAATTCTTGGGTGAAATTAATGAGAGATAAAAACCTAGCTTCCAAAATAAAAAAAATAGATAAAGGTATATTCTCCAAACCATCTTTACCTAAAAAAGGCATTACTAGAAAAGGTCCTAAAGAAAGAAAATCAATTGATGATAGAAGGCCTTCCTTGTGATTTGGCCAAATGAAGAATTCCACCATTTATTTAATATGTTCCTTAGCCAAAACCATAAGACATAGATTGTTGGCAAAGAGGGATGCTAGATCTGAGTTGACTCGTACTCTCCTATTTTCAGCCAATACCTCCAAACCCAACACCTACTCCACCACCTCTACAACTTAGACAATAGGAATTTAGAAGACATTAAATAATATAATCTTGGTGATACTACCTAAAAACCCCATATCCCTTGCTTTTTCTACACCAAACACTAGTAACCACCCCAATGATTCAAAGCATTCTAGCTTCATACTAAAAAACGCAACCGAGCCAGCTACCCAAACCCAAAAATCAAAATTAGATCCCATCACAAAGATATTAATTCCCCCTAATATAATCACATGAAAATCCATCATGATTATATTTATTTCATAGGTTTGTCATAAATACAATCATCAATGATGCTGGCGTCACCCTACCTCTGACTCAAGGCATGCTAAAAAACAAATATGTCACCAACCTCTATTCATAATTTTAATAATTTTTTAATTTTAAATAATTTAAATCAAAAAATTAGAGTTCAATCAACTCAATCCCCACACAGTAACTCCATCCTTCCTTAACATTATCAATTTTGGAAGTGACTGGTTGATCTATTCCTACGTTGGCCAGAAAATTGACAACTCGATTGCTTTCCTAAAAGCAATGCAAACTCTTCAACTCAAAAAATTGATTTAGTTTAGGCCAAATAATCACAAGGATATTATCTAATTTTTAATATTTAGCCTTTTGAATTTTCAAATATTGAATAACCACCTAAGAATCCCCTTTAATTTCCAAAAAGGAAATACCACAATCCAAAGAGAGATCAATACCTGAACCCAGTGCCAGAGCTTCCACTTCATTATTCATTTCATCAAGTAGTTTCACTCTTATTAAGGATTTGATAAAATATTTAATTACACATCCAACCCTTGAAGCTCTTGGGTTCCATCTACAAGCCTCATCAAAGATCTTTGTGAGCATCTGACCAAGGAATTTATTTGATGCCTTTTCTTGTCTATTTACTTACAGATGATTAGTTGTGATTTTATGGTGCTATATCAAAAACCCCTACATCATATTCTTGATTGTATTATTTAGGAAATGTGTGCCTCATTGTTAACCAATTTGATCAGGCACCCAAATCTATCATAATAATTTCATACAAAAACTTGGCTACATCCTTAATATTGCATCTTGGTGTCATAGAAGCTTCTACCCATTTTGTGAAGTAGTCCATCACAGTATTGATGTATCTTACATTAATCCACTTATTGGGTGGATTGATTATCCCTATAAATTCAATTCCCCACTATCTAAATGGTTGTTAAGCTATCATGGGATTCAATAGCATTTCATCTCTCTGATTATGTTTTCTCATTATTTTGAAAATATTGTAGTGTTTTTATACTTGGTGTGCATCTCAAAATAGAGTAGGCCACCATAGACCACTTTGTAGTATCTTTTTTATATTGGATTCTCCTATGAAATGTCCACTTATGATTACTTAATGTGGCTCCTCAAGAACTTGAGGATGCTCATGCTCCAAAGCCACTCTACATAGTATATCATCTTTCCCCATTTTATATAAAAACACATTAAAGATGTTAAATAAAATAGATATTTTAATCAACTTCTTTTTGTCCCTTTATACATAGTGTATAGGGAAGATCCCCCATTCCAAAAAATGTGTTGTGTCTTCCATGTTCTCAAGAATTGTAGAGACATGAAATAAATGTGCATCCAATGATTCATCCTAAATTTCTTATGGTTCTTATCCATTGTGTATTCAACTCAGATGGTCTAGTCCCAATTTCTCCTTCTTGGCTTGACATTGATCCTAAACTAAAAATATTTAAATAACATCAACTAGTGAGATATTCATCCCCCCAACATAAGTTTATTTACTAGGTATCATAGAGCCTAATGATCAATGAAAAATTAAAATGGTGTTGCTAGAAGGTAATGTCTTTTGAAGTATTTACATGAACATGGAATGGTTTTATTTAATCAAGAAAGACCAAAATGGGTGTTTTGATTAATATATATTTTAGATCCATATATCTTGTTTGAAACTCATTTTTCCACTTCAACCTTGTATCTATGCACAATAACTTATCCATTAGGGATATGGAGGAACAAAAAGATTATATTCATTCCAATTATGAAATACATAGTAGAGCTTCATGTTTATATAATAATATGAGTTCGTAATAGCTCCTATAAAATAGGAGAGATAAAACCAACATAAATTGAATATCTCCCAAATATTACATGGGAGTAAAAAAATACAAAGATTAAAAGATATTTCAGATTTAATAACCTAAATAACCCAACAACCTAACTACGGTAAATAACCATATACTAATTACTAATTACAAACAATTATGAGTAATTGAATATTACTAATTTATTTATAATGGTAAATTAATCACCCTAACATTCCCCCCTTAATTCAACATTATCTCAAGTGAATAGGAGAGCCTCAAAATTTTCTCACACAAGTGCTTTAGTAAAAACATCTGCATGTTATTGATCTGTTAAGTAATACTAGAGTTGGATGTTATTATTCTAAATATGTTTACAGATGAAATTAACTTAAACCTCAATGTGTTTAGTGTGTTTATGAAATAATGGATTGCAAACAAGCTTCACTTCTCCTTCATTATCTACATGAATAATTTTTAGTTGATCCTATGGTAATCCAAATCCTTCATGTATACGTCTAAGCTAAATCGCTTCAAAGATAGCTCCTCTTGTGACACAATATTCTAATTTTGTGAAGGATATTAAAACATAATTTTGCTTCTTATTCCCCCATGACATCAGTCTAAATCCCAAAAAGAATACAAATTTTGAAGTGGATTTCCTATCATCAATATTCCTTGCATGATCTGAATCTGAATATACTATCAAGAAAAAGTTATCATTCTTCTTATATTTTAGGCTAAAATCCATAGTTCCTCTAATGTACCTCAATACTCACTTTGCTGATTTCTAGTGACTAATATTAGGCTCTTGCATGAACCTTGAGAGATAACTAAAAGCATAACTATTGTTTGGCCTAGTGTAGGTCAAGTAAATGAGACTCCCCATCAACTATTGATATAGAGTTACATTTACCTCTAGTGATGGATTTACTCAAGAAAACTAAAGTTTTATCTCTATAGGTGTGGTAATTGGTTTATTATCCATCATTTGAAATTTATCAAACATTATCCTAACATATTTGAGCTAAGATACAAAACTGTGATTCTCTTTACCAAACTTCTAAGCCAAGACAATAATGCAAAAGCCTAAGATATGTCATGTCAAATGACCGATTTAGATCTTTGTTTGTTGATTCAATCAACTTCACTAAACTACTAGTGATCACTAGATCATCGACATATACAATTAAAATTAATATCTCCCCCCCTTTTTGTTTGAGGTAGAGATTCTAATCATATACACTCCTTTTAAATCAATGTTTCAAGAGATGCTCATTAATCTTGATATACCATGCCCTGGGATCCTGTTTAAGACCATATGGTGATTTGACAAGTCTATAAACTTTATCTTATTTTCCAGATTTGACAAAACTTTCTAGTTGAGTCATGTAGACTTCTTCCAGTAAGTCCCCATTAAGGAAGGCACTTTTCACATCCATTTGATGCACTTTCTAGCCAAACTGTGTAGCTAGATCAAAAATCATCTTGATAGTTTTGATTTTTGTTGTGGGTGAAAATGTCTCCTCATAATCAATGCATTCTTTCTGAGCATACCCTTTCACAACCAATCTTACCTTGTGCTTGTCGAGACTACCATCTACTTTGTACTTCATCTTAAAGATCTGTTTTCAACCAATTGGCTACTTCCCTGGTAGAAGATCTACAAATTGCCATGTTTTATTTCTCATCAGTAAATTATATTTTGCATCCATGCCTTCTTTCCAAGGTTTCAAATGTAGGGCTTCATGAACTCTAGAGGGTTGAATAGATTTAAAAATTATACTCCTTAAGGTGAAATTAACCTCAACATGAGCCATACTGTGAGTCCTTGGTATAGTGGTGGATGTGTTTAGAACACCATCTAATTTTGCATCTTTGAGTGTATTTGTATACCATTTAGGCATACATAGAGTAGTTATTGTGGGTGGTGGAACTGCACCATTTTACCCATCGTCATTACTGTATTCATTTGGGAGATTACCATCTTTTAATTTTCTATGGGTTTGATTTGTTTATCAAGTGAACTTATAGAAGGATCTTCTACTTCTTTGTTTTCAAAGAATTCAACATCTCTGCTAGTGTATATTTGTCTAGTTTTTAGATCCACGAGTCTATAGGTAAGTGATTATTCATTGTACCCTGAGAACACATATTTTTTGGCTTTCATATCAAGTTTGGTCTATTTCACTTTGGGAATGTACATACTTTCTTGGAATCCAAAAACTCAAAGATGTGCTATAGATGGCTTTTTCCTTGACTAGGATTCAAGTAGAGTTACTCCATCAAGAGCTACAGTGGGTACTCTTTTGAGTATATATATGGTAGTTTTGGAAGCTTTGGCCCAAAATGCCTTTGTCAAGCCTAAATCATGTATTATACATCACACTATTTCTACAATAGTATGATTCCTCTATTCAACAACTAAATTTTATTATGGCGTATGCGAAGGTGCCATTTGATGATGATTATGATTTTATTACAACAAATGCTTAAACTCATTATCGATGAATTCCCCCCTGTGATCTATGTGGAGGGTCTTTATTTTTTGACCAGATTCTATTTTAACCACTTTGAACTTCTTGAAAGTTTCAAAAGCTTGACTCTTTTTTTTAGATACTAGACCCATATTTTTATGAAATAATGATCAATAAAGAGCATAAATTACTTAAATCCAGCATGGCTAGGTGTCATTGGTCTACATAGATCAATGTGAACCAGATTAAGTTTACCATTGGATCTATAGGTACTTTTGTGAAATAAAAATCTATGTTATTTTCCTATTAAGAAATCATGACATTTGTTTGTACCCTTTTTAAGAGGGGGTAAGCCTCTTACCATGTTATTATGGTGGAGTGTGTTGAGATATCAAAAAATGATGTGGCCAAATATTTTATGCCATAGTTGTACTGAGTCTATGTCCTTTGTTATGAGTGCTTGATTATTTTTATAAATGAAATCAAGCTGAAACATATGATTGGCATTGGATACTTGTGCAATTATTTTGGAGTTTTTGGATTTGTCTCTGATCAAACACAATTTATTTCCACCTTTATAGTCAAAGTCAATCTTCAAATTGTGGTCTAAGAGTTGACTCACTGATAACAAGTTTTTGGTTAATCTAGGTACATAGAGAAAATCTATGATTTTACATGTTTGCATGCCTAGGGGTAAGGCAATGTTGCCAATTATGTGCACACTATATAAGGTATCATCACCAAAGAAACATAATTTTTATTGGGTTTGTCCTTCAAACTAAAAAACTAATATTTTCTACCTATTATGTGTTGGGTTGCACTCGAGTCAACATACCATATGTCACTTTATGATGTGGATTCACCACGGATATCTACAGATTACAAGTAGGCATCTTCCTCATCATATTCTTCTTTTTGGACAATATTGCATTATTACTTTGATTTCTTCTACCAAGGCCCCTTTTATATCTTTGTGGCTTACTAAATGAGCCAGGGGATGATTGTTAGTTAGTGAAATTCTTACCACTAGAAGATCCTTTTCTAAAGTTATTGTACCAACAATATTTAAGTTCATGTCCTTGATGACTACAAATGAGACATTATTTCTATGAATTTCCTCCTTGAGAATTCTACCTTGAATTATGTTTTGATGAAAATTTGACTAGTTGCTTTCCATTTTATTGATGAAAAGACAATACATGTTATTTTTGGTTGTCATGAGTATTGAAAGACTCTTCTTGCTGTAATATATTTACCAGTTTTTCCAAACTTGGTTTCTATTCTATGACAGTCAAAGTGATCACAAAAATCTTGTATGAGGGTTAGTTCTCTCAAGACAATAGTTACAAGAGAGTCATCTAAAACTATCTCATCCAAGGATTGAATTGATGCCCTTATCATTGCAACATTTCTTAAAAAGGCCTCCACTATTTCTCCTAATCTCAATTTGAGAGACTGGAGTTGACTTTGTAAATGTAGAATAATACTCTCATTTTGGCCTTATATATATGTTGAATCTTGTCCCAAGCTTCCTTAGCTATTTTGGCTTCATAAATATGTGGTTGAAATTCATCTAATAATCTAAACAAGATTATCAACTTACCCTTTTAATTGGATTTATCAAACTTATGTTGTTGATCAACATCTGCTACATGTTGGGTATACGAGCCATTTACTACAGATCAAATTTCTTTAAAATCTAATTGAGTTCTAAACTTTGTCTTCTAAGCAGAGTAATTATCACCTTTGAGTAGCTATGAATTTGGTAGAAAGAATTTTGGAGCCTATATAGCCATTATCGAGACTACAGGTGATGGATTGGTTTATTATCACTCTAGGTATATAGGTCTACCTTTTTATATACCATCAGATTGATATACTAGACCTTTCTTTATACATGACTTTCCTTTATACTCATTGGTATGGAGAAGAAGCTCACCTTTTCTATATACTCAATGGTATAGGAAAGACGTGTAAACATATAGGAAAGAATATGATACTTGGTACCTATACAGTACTGAAAAGGGTTCATCTAATCACTAACACCTACCTAGATGGATTTTTGCATACGTGCACGTAACCTCATTATATACTTAGAAATTTCACCTATTAGGATTTATGTCATTTTATTATAATTAACAGGTAAATGAAGGGAAGGCTATGAGTGTATATGCCTTATTTTTCCCTAATGATTTAAAAGGTCGATGCCCAAACATCATTGTTGCAACTATGTTAGGTGTTGTATATAGTAACTCAAGCATGATGAAATTACTCATAAATGTGAGTCAGAGGCATAGCTATAACTGAACACTACATTGATTTATTAGAAACTCATGATTTTGTGAAATATAATTAAATTTTTTTACTATACAATATGAAAAAGAAATTTACAATGCTTGAAAAAATGAAAATTCACTTTTCCCTTTTTTTGTGTTTGGGCTCTTTAGCCTCTTTTTAAAAAAATATTTTTTTAAATGAGTATTTATTCTAATTTGGTTAGCTATAACTAAATTTAAAGGTCAACTATATTTGGAGGGCTTGCTAAAATTTTCACCCAAAAAGTTCTTTTGGGGGATTTGAACCTCCTACCTGTGCTTTACCAAAACACCTTTCCACCAACTCGCCTATGCATCATTTAGTATTGAAAAGGATGATTAGGTATTTAAAGGATATTAATGAGTGGAATTTAATAAAATTTGCTGTAAATGAATTTTTTAAATGGTGGTTTTGAGGATTTATCAGGTGGTTTTGAATAATAAACATGTAGTTTTGAATAATAAATAGGGGGTTTTGGATTCTAAAGGGTTGGTTTGGCACTTTAGATTGAATTTAATAGCTTATAAATTATAGATTGTAATTTATAAACTAAAAAATATATTATATCTATCCTATTTTCAATGCAACCTTTGTTTTTTAAGTACCAATCCTCTAATGCCTAGTCTCCAAGACCTTTTATTGAAAATCCTTCAGGATATGTTATCCAATTCAGGAAACACTTGGTCTCCAATATTCAAGGATGATGTCAATATTATCTCTAATGTAGCCTTTATTGAGTTTACCAAACCTCAACATGGATTCAAGACCATGCCTAGATCTGATCACGAATTCAACACCTTTTATTGATCATAGTTTCAATGCTTTTGTTGTGTATATATTTTTATTAAGTGCTAGTTACACATTTGGTCAATCCTCATGTCCTCCATGCTGGGTATTTAAATATAAATATAATATGGTAGGAATACTTACACCATGCCCTCAAATAGATCAGAATGGATACCAAATAAATATTAACAGATCTTAATGCTTCTACTTCAAGACTATGTACATTGGGTTTAATTACACACACACACACACGCACACACGCACACACACACACACACACACACACACACACACACACACACACACACACACACACACACACACACACACACACACACACACACACACACACATGCCTCTACGCTTCTCCTTTGCCACTTTTCCATAGCTAGTGACTTTGGTGTGAGAGTGCATAGGATTTTCCTCACACAACGAAGCTATGTAAATTAAAGATTATTATCAATGAGAGCACAAGCTTCTCATTTACAGTGTTTCAATGAATTTCTTGCTTATTATTAGAAATAAAAACTAAGTATGGATATGATTGAAAAACATGATTGATAATGCATGTGTTGAATCAAAATATTGTGAAGAGATCCTCTTTGGCTTGGAAAGATGACCTATAGATAAAAAAGTAATAAAGAAAACTTGTTTGTTAGAAAAATAGTTTGGTGGATTGCCTAGTGATAGATATATCTCAAAAGTAAGAGCTTCCTTAGGGGCTATCAATCTACACATTTTAAAAAATTAAGCTTATAAAAATAAAAGAAAAACACTTGCATCAATGAATAAAAAGGTACTAAAATTAAATACAAGAGTGTTTACTAAGAAATATTATAGAGATGATTAAATTAGTGAAAAACTAATTAATACTAGTGCCAGAGGGTTGGGATATGCTTCAAAAAATTGAAAAGGGGTTTGTGAAAAGTTAAGAACACATAAAATTAGGTTTGATAGGGTGTAGGTAGATGAATTAACTTGCTATTTTTTGGTACCATAGTGACCATCTGTGGTTGGGGTGACCATCAATAGTTAAGGTGACTATTGATGGTCAAGTTGAACATCAACAATTGGGTAAAAAATTGGTGGTTGAGTCAACCATCGATAGTTATTGTGTGAAGATATAGGTTGATAATTTTATTGATTGATGACATCCAAAAAATGGATTTAGAGAGGTGGGTAAGGCCTGGTTTGGTTACAAAATAGAAATAAAGTAAATAAATATTGAGAATCAGGTACTTATCTTACCAAAATTTGATTAAGTAGATGATTGAGGTTGTTGATCTATTGATGAAATCCAGCTTGATTCTAACAGAGTAATGGTACCTAAAGGCTTTGTGGAGGGGCGATGATAAGTTGAATTTATGATGTAATTTCTAGATTGCTAATGGTGATTGAACTGCAATAAAAAAACTCCTAGATATATAAAGCTCTTGATAATAATTATAGATTCATAGATGTGTTTGGATGTTTGTAGATGGATTTTCACCTCTTTGTTCCTCTCTCCTATAGACAAGGAAAGAGAGTTGTAATAACAAGTGAACTAGGCCTTCTAAATTAACTTGTCCATGCAATGACTCATAATTAGAATTAGATGGGATATAATTAGAAAATCAAGGTGGTTAGTTTTTCATGCTAGGAGGTACACCTTAACCATCAATAGTCAAGGTGATCGTCGATGGTTACCTTGACCATTGGTGATCGAGTGTTAAGGGGTAAAAAGGGATAAAAGGAAGGGTTAAACCAGTTAAGTTAATTTGAGTACAGGCTAAGTTCATCAAGGGTCAAAAGGTGAAATGGTCCCAAGGGGGTCTCAAGGTAGTTCAGTGGGTATTTCAACATTTAAAATCATAATCTGCAAATTTTTGGTGTTTACATTTGTCCCTTTTTGTTGTGCGGCTTGAAATGAACAAGCTATGAAATAGAAACTAATGTTGGTCAAAAGTTGTTGCTTGCCCCAGGTATAGGAAGAGGTGTTCCCCCTCAAACCCAAAGTTGATGAGGTAATTCAAAATTGGGTGTGGGTTTGATAAGGTTAGTGAAGGTGATGACGATGGTGAACATTATTATGGTGGGTAATAGGTTGGGCACTAAAGCAAAACCCAATGTAAAAAGTGTGATAAAAGGTGCAATAGTCAAGATAATGCAAAGACAAGGTTTCTATGGTTGATAAAAAAAAGGCTAGTGTTAAGAGATAAGTGACCAATGTACCATGTGATCGCATGTAGGCATGGTGGTTGGGTATACTTGTTAGTTTGTTAGACAAGGTTGGTATTTTTAGTGGGTATTTGAGGTAGGAAGTTCTCCCATGGAAAACACAAATAGGTCAAGTGTCACATGTATCTAAGGTAGGAATTACTTTCATAAAGACACAAGTAGGTCAAGTAAGTGTGAGGTGGTGCAAGCTTAAAAGGTAGTCAACATGGTAAGGTTTTGGATATGGTCAAAAGACCAGGCAAAGAGTCCCATAAAATGCACACACATTGGGACAAAATGGATCAATGGTGAGGTGATGAGGTGGTCAGTGTGGGTAGAGAAGGTAGTCTTCATGGGTGAGAAAACTAGGTTGGTATTGCTAAAAAGGGGGTTGCTAAGGTTCAAGTGTCAAAAATGGGGCATTTTGACTATCAATGGTTAGGGTGCCCAAGGGTGACTGTCGATGGTCACCCTAACCATCGATAGTTAGGGTGGGAACCCTAAAAATCTATGGGGTAAAAAGTGAAAAGTGAATCACTTTTACACATTTGTTGTTTTTTGTCATTAACTTTGAGCTCTGGGTAATTTAGGCATTGAGTGACAAAGGTGATAGCTAAGAATTTTGTGGAGTTGGAAGTTTGTGATTGGTTAGAGGAGCATGGTAGAGGTGATCTTTTGGGAATGAGATGTAAGGAGTATGTGGATGCAGTTGAGTAGCTACACGTAGGCTCTGGTTATGATAGAGATCAAGAAATGAGGTAGGTAGTGTTTTTATTTAATAGGATAGTCTGATTGTATCTATTTTTAATGGGATGGGAAGGTAGGTAGATAATTTTTTTGGTTTTTATTGACTATGCCCTGTTTTGGTGGATATCAGGTAAAATTTTGGGTAAAAATAGGAATTAGGAGGGTGGGTAGGGGATTTAGGATGTTTAGAGGGGTTTAAATATAAAATTGGTTGATTTAGCTATGATTTAAGTATGTGTTGGGGGGATTAAGGTTGGCTGTTCTAGCCATGGAATGCCCATAGTGACCATTGATGGTCAGGGATGACTATCGATGGTTGACACCCTAGAAAACATGGGTACCTAATCATTGGTAGTCACCATGACTATCAGTGATCGACTAAGGTAGAGAAGTGTTTGCTAGGTGTTTAAAAAGTTAGGGTTAATAGAAATATTGAATGATAGGTGTAGGTTGGGGAGATTAGGTTTTAGCAGGTATCAAGTAGAGACGTAGGTGGGGTAAGGAAATGCAAAGCCAGGTTAGGCTAGAGCAAATATTAAGTAGGGATGATGTGGTGATGAAGGGGTAAAGTGCTAAGTGTAAGCAAGGTTGATATGGTTGAAAATGCTTAGGTTGGGGTAGGCATATAGAAGAGAAGGTAGCGAGGTATTGATTGGCTAAGCTATGCTAGGCATCAAAACTTTTGGTAGGTGAGGGTTGTGAGAGGTAAGGTGATGCAGGCAATAGGTGCAAGTTGGGGTAGAATAAGTTGATTTAAGTTGATATAGGTTGGAAATGAACAATGTTGATATGTATTAGCCTTTATTTTCACAAGATAATAAACAAATCCAAATGAGGGATTGAGTCCCCAAGATCTTTGTAGATGTTCAACAAGGCATGACCCTAATCAATTAGGCCCATATGGATGAGGTGGCATTTGGATCCATGAGGCACTACCAACATGTACCTTGGGATGTATTTATAGTCGTAGCACTCATCAAAAGATGGGATCCCACTATAAACACCTTCCTAATTATAATTGATGAGATGATCATTCTTCTTGAGGATATGCATTGGATCACCTAACTCTCACTACATGGTGATCTGATCTACTGTATTAAGTGTGAGGAGAGAGATGATCTTGTTGAGCTCTTGTATGAAGATGATATTGATTAGGTTAGATGAAATATAGGGGGTCATATATATAATGTTGTAACATAGGTCTTTGGCTGAGAGGAGACTCATGACCATGCTCATGATTGTAGTGACATGCTTTAAGCTTCTTGACTTGAGTAATGAGAAATTTCCTTATCTACTAATAGGGGTACTGATAGAGCTATTATTGGGGTGGACTATTTTTGGTTGGGTGCCCCTTTTACTTGTGCAGATTTGTAGAGAGCAATGGGGGTTTAGGACCCATAGGAGATATGGCATTAGTGTAGGCTTGGTTCTACATTGTTGGGCCTATAAGAATATTCAAGTACTGAGACCAGTGGGATTTCCATGGACCAGCTATACATAGATTGACTTCCCCATTGGCTTCATGTGATGGAGGGGTGATTTTACTACATCAGGTGTGGGAGGTGGTGCTCATGATGTGGAGTGGTTTAGGGGTGTAATGGATACTATTGACCAAATTTTGGATTTTCAAGCCAAAATTTGTCACCCCTATCTAAAAATTTAACTGCCTAGGTCCATATCTTTAGTCAAGTCCACTGTGCAAGAAGTGTTATATAAAATCTCTTAACAAATGTGCAAACCTAATTCTTTTAGAAATTTCTTTTTAGTCTTTACCAAGACTTTGAGAAATTCTTTTGGGTTTTGTGTCTTAAGACTTTGAAGAATTACTTCAGAATTTTTGTTCAAGGCCTTATTTTTTGTTAAGTGTATTTCTTTAGGTTTTCTTTCGGCCAAGTGATGACTTCTTTCAGATAATTTATTTGAAAGAAATCTCCCAAAGACAAAATGGTCTCTTTTATTTTTTTGAAAGGACAATCATGAATTTTTGAAGGGAAAGTGGACCATTTTCAAAAATCTAAAGGGTATGTTTCATATTTTGAAGGGTATCTTTGAGGCTAAGTAGACTGTTTCCAAAAGTCTAAGGGATAAATGTAGGTTTTTTGAAGGACACTGACAACTATTTTGAAGGACCTTTTTCAAGAAAAGACACTTTCAAATCTTTTGAGTGGTCACTTGCATTTATTTTGAAGGGTACCTCACATTTTTCCCAACAGTTCATTTCTTTCTGAAGGAGCATTACAATCTTCTTAAAGGACCATCATAGCTTTTCCAAAGGGTCATTTTAAGGGTCTACAAAAAATTAGACCATTACAAAAGTGCCGAAGGGTATGTTCTTTTCAAAGGGGAAGACCATCAGAAGTGAAAAGTCTGAAGGTTGTTTCAGGGAAAAGAATGTGGACCAAAATAGAAAATTTGAAAGGATCATTTTCAATATTTTGAAGGGCATCTTCAAGAAGTCTGAAGGGTCACTTGATTTTTTTCAAAGGGACATTTTCACAAAACCAAAGGGTACTTTCATTTTGCAAAGGGAACTTAGCAAAAAGTCTGAAGGAATTCTTTTGGACAAATTGTCTGAAATAATGCCAAGAACAAGAAGTCTAAAGAAATACTTGAGGAGTAACGTCCTACAAACATCAAGTTTAGACTATGAAAATGAGCTGTTGGGATTTAAACCAAGGAGTGATGACACATAAAATGGCAATCTTAGACTATAGAAAATAGCCATTAAAGTTTAAAAAAAGGTTTGATTAGAACTAAAAGGCAAAGATAAAGGTGACAAATGATGAGATCCTAAAAATATATGCACAAGCAAATGAAAATAGGCAGGTTGATAAAGTGAGTTGCTATACTATTTCACAACTCACAAGATAATAAAGAACAACTAGCATCCAAACAAATTTCCAACCAATGGACACATTTATGGCAAAATTTAGTTCACAATATCTTGATCCTATTGGCATAACTGAAAAGAGATCTTATAGAATGCAGTGTAATTGTTCCATCCTCAAGATAACACACATCCAAGTGACTTTTTAACTTCTGTAGCTCGACCTCCTTCAAAAAACTATATATATGTATTCTTTCTACTCATTTGGGAAACTCCATTGGTGATGGTGAAACTCTGGACAGATTTGTATTGGTAACTCTTGAAGAAATAATACATGCCATTTTCCCACTCACATGCTGCATTATTGTGTATTGGTTTAAATTGTGTTATTCTTGTTTAGTGAAGGTTATCTTTCCTAACATGCTATCCTCAATTTCCTACCAATGTGTAGAAAGAGTATTGTTATAGGTCCTTGTTAGTATTCTTTCATAGGTGTAAATACATTTTATAAGTGGTGTAAATGTCAAATACCTTCTTGAATCTAACATGTGAAACACTAATGTGACAATGCACAAAAAATTGTGAGTTTGTGTGAAGAAACTTTTTTAGTTTTTAAGTAGTGATTTCAGTCAAGTGAGAGGATATCAAATATTGGTGCATCACCATTTGTTTTCTTAGTTGTTTTCCTTCTCCCTTTTCATTCAGAGTGTTCAATTTATTAAGAGTTTAAAGGTGCATCAAGGGGAGCTAGCCCCTAATCTAGGGATTCATCTCAATAGAATTGTCACCCACAACAAGAGAGGTGATTCCAATTTCCCACTTGGATGAGCAGAACTAAGCATCTCTTTAAGGGTACAAATCCAAGCATCAACAATTTTTGGCAAGTCTAATCTTAAAAGATTATTCAAGATTGGTGCTGGTCTTGACATAGTTGCAGATAAATAAATATCTACATTCAGTACCTGGTGACTCCATTAAAGAAAGAAAAGCCTTTGGTTGATTATTATTCCTTCTTTACATGTCAAAGGTGACCACTAGGTCTGTTGCTAAAGGTGTACCCTTTGAGTTTGTGGAATTAGCTCTATATTCCACCAAAAGGTTTGGGTTTATCAATACTCATCCCTCCAAAAGAGATTTTATGTTTAAACCTTCCAGATTTATGTTGCATACTATTCCTAATGTCTATATTAATATTACAAATATGTATAAAAGATAACCTTTTGTGCCTTTCTTGGGGGCATCTCCCTTGTAGCTTGCCCAATATGATCAAATCCTAGGAGCTACTCTCAAAAGTGTCCTAGCTTTTAGTGGATATGGTCCAATTACTTCTATTAAGCATACTAGGAACATAGTAAATTTATGTAATATCCAAAATATCACCCAAGAAAATGTATCTATTAGGTTTCTAGCCTTGTCTTTCAAAGGAAAATTTTTAGATTGTTATGGGAATCTACTTGTAAATTCTATTGGCTCATGGGATGAGTCAATGACCCTATTGACTAGTAGGTTTGGGGAAAAAAGTGATCACCTGTCTCTTTCTGAGCAATTGACCACAATCAAGAGGGTACCACATGAATTCATGAAGGATTTCAATACTAGGTTTCAAAAAACTTCGGATAGAAACCCAATTCTTGCAAGGCCAACTACAAATTATGTATTTTTGTACTATTTGAAAGCATTAAATAGTGACATTGCCATGATGATTCAGTCTATGGTTGGAAACACACTTCCTATTACCCTATGAAATAGCCATAAATTATGAGAATTGTCTTGTCCAAGTGGGAAAGATAGCTCCTAAACCTGCAATGCCACTATTCCCTAATTTGTATTCTCCTAGTCAAAATGCATTGCCCACGTTAACTCATTTGCCTAGTCAATAAAAATCTACCATTTCCCTTAAAAATGAAATGCATGAAGTTAAAATCTTGATTTAAAGTGTTACAAATGAATTGTTTTCTCTCAAAAGGTAACAAGCCAAAGCTATAGGCCATATAAATCCTACAATCAATTTGGACAAACAAACAAACCTCCTTTTCAAAGTAATGCACAAGGATAAGGTCAAATCACCCATGTAAAACCTTATAAAATATATAATCCTAATGTTCCTTCATATTCCAAAGCCCTTGTTCTCATTCAAAACAATTTGGTCCAAGAACTACCTAATTATCCATCTTTTGAACACAGTCAAGAACAAGTTGCTTGTGCTAATGAGATGCAAAATCAAGGCATGACTACACAAGGTGATCAAACATCTAAATTTTCAAATTTAAAGATCCCAATGTAATTTAGGATAGAGATCAGATAGGATCAGTATGATTCTACTCTCATGAATCATTTGGAGGGTGAGTCTTATGCCATTAATTACATGGGAAATATAAGCAATTAGAATGTTAGTGTGGCTACCAACACTAGATTAAAGAAAAGGGATGTTGAAAAAGGTAAAGGAACTAATCAAGGACCTATTTTGATTCTTACATCAACTAAGATGAGAGGAGGGCCTAATTCATCTCCTAAAGCACAAGAAAATTAGAGGATTTCAAGCTTTAGGCCAGCTTCTACAACCCTGCCTCCACAAGCTACATCACAAGTTGTAAATGTTCCTAAAGAGAACCCCAAAGTAAGTAATAATTCCATTAATGTTGTGGAACAGATGAAGAAAATTCATATGAAAATATCACTATGGGATTATATATCATTACTAAGGCAAAAATATATACTCCAAAAGGAATTGCATGGACTGGGTACACAAACTGGTCCATCTAGAAGTGACAATGTAGTTTTGGTCAATGAAACTCAATCTATAGATGGTCAGATAAGGAAAGATGAGAATAATACTAATTTATACCTATATTTAATTATTTTTGATTTATTGGTTCATAATTTCATCATATATAGTGGAGCAAGCACATTAGTTATGCCCAAATACATAAAAGATAAGCTAGGCATCAAATACGAGCCAATGACTAAAGGAGTTTTACAATTGGATGGATCACTAGCCAAAACTTTGGGGATAGTGAAAGGTTTTAATATAATTATTCATGATTTTCATACCTTTTCAATTCCTCATTATGTGGTGGTATTATATTTACCTCCCTATTTTTCTCTTTGCTTGTCAAGAGACTTTACATCTAAGATAGGTGGATACTTGGCAGCTAATCGGTCCTACATGGTATTTAGAACAAAATATGGCATTAAGGTGAAGATTAAGTTAGAAAATATTCATATAGATAACTTGGAACCATATTCACCCAAGGTAGAAAATGTTAACTATGCCATCATTGATGAAGAAGAGTTTCACATTGATCAATCCCCATCATCTTCCCTTGAAGGAGTTTCTGATTTGTTCCTAGATGAGCGGGGAGATGACAACTATGTACATGATCCTTACAAGTTTATTGAGGAATATAGTCTTAGAGTATATGATAAGCATGAGAAGGATTATTTCATGTCTAATTTGATGAAGTTAAATGAAGACGTGAATGGCTTGTGGCAGCTTTTCTTTGATGGATCTAGAATCAAGATTGGGGCTAGTGGTGGAGCTATGTTAGTTTCACCTTCAAAGGAAAGTTATTTTTCAACTTTTAGGTTTCAGTTCTCTTGTAATTTTAATGTATCTGAATATTAATCCCTTATTTATGGCCTAGATGGGTAAGGAATAGAGGTGTCAAAGAATTACAAGTGTTTGGTGATAACAAACTCGTTGTCAATCAAGTTAGAGGGAAGAATTTGACCAAAAAATCCTTTCCCAAGTCTTATAAGCATAGATTTTGGGACCTTTTAGAAGAATTCATGGAATTTAACATCACTTATATCTCAAGATAAGATAAAAAAACATGTTGATAGGCTAGCAGTAATTGGAGCTCAGTTTGATGTTCCAAAAGGCATAATAGAAGATAAGAATTAACCTCATCTAAAGGTGATTGTGAGACCTTATATACCAGACAATGTCACTAATTGGTAGGTTTTTTATAGTGATCGACATATAGCTCTCTTCCTATGATAATAATCTAATTTCTCCATAAAGAATCAGTTTGAGTTTCAACAACAATATGGAGGGTAGATTGTCTAGCTAAAATCTAACAAGCTTCCCAAAGGCCTAGTAACTCTTGAAAGCATATTCAATGAAGATGAATAACTCAAGAAGGAGAAGGTAAGAATGCCAACCAATAAAGAGAACTATGAAAGGGTATACATATTCAAATATAAGTTACTTTCTCTTGGAAAGGTATGCACTATCAAGAGAAGCATGATTTCATTAAACTATGTAAGGAGTTTAGTGATATTTTTGCATGGGAGTATAGTGATTTGAAGGGTTTTAATCCAAGATTGGATAAAAATACCATATAACTAGATGAAAACTCCAAACCCATCAAGCAAAGACAAATTCCAATCAATCCCAAGATTGAGCCTCTCATGAGGAAAGAGCTCACTAAACTGATTGAGTCTAAAATCATCTTTCCCATTAAGCATTTTTCTTAGCTAGCCAACTTAGTCCTTGTTAGAAATAAAAATGGGGAGATCAGGTTGTGTGTGGATTTTAGAGACTTAAATAGAGTGTCTTTGAGAGATCATTACCCCCTCCCTTCTATGGAACAAATTTTTCAAGTGGTGGTAGGTAGTGAGAGGTTTTCTCTCCTAGATGGTTATTTTGGGTACAATCAGATTTTGGTGAAAGAAAGTGACCAATACAAAATATCCTTCACCACCAAATGGGGCACATATGCCTTTATGAAGATTCCATTTGGATTGTCAAATACTGGAACTACTTTCTAGCATGCAATGGATATAGCTTTCCAAGGACTAATCAATGACATTGTATTGGTATATCTTGATGATGTGATAGTTTTCTCCAAGGAAGAAAAAGATCACTTGAAACACCTAAGGTAGATTTTTGAGATGTGTAGAGAGTTTTGGATCTCTCTAAACCCAAAGAAGTGTGTGTTTTCTATCCATGAAGGCAAACTGCCAGGGCATATTATTTCTAAGAAAGGTCTGTCCATTGATCTAGAAAGGGTAAGTGCCATCTTGGCATTATATTTACCCAAACATAATAAGGGTCCAAAAATCTTCTTTGGTAAGATAAATTTCACTAGGAGGTTCATTCCTAATTTTGCAAACATGGTCAAGCCCTTAACCTCTATGCTAAGGAAGGATGAGATATTCATTTGGACAGGAAGGAGAAAAGAAATTTTTGAAGAGATCAAGCAAGCCCTTTCCCATGCTTCTAATCTTAAAAGTCCTAAATTATCCAAGGAATTCAACGTATATAATTTTGGGAATGAAGAGGTAATCTCTAACATGCTTAATCAAGCTAATGATGAAAATATGGAATAACCTATTGCCTTTTTCAGTCAAGGTTTAGAAGGTTATGAGACAAGATATACATATGTGGAGAAATAAGTGCTTTCAATTATAAGAAGCTTAAAGAAGTTTAGATATATGTTATCCAATAACAATATTCACATTTTTTTGCCTCATCTTGGTGTGATATATTTTTTGTTGAGCAGATATTTGAATGAGAAAAGTGCAGGTTGGATCACCAAAGTGATGGAATACGATGTGGAAATCAAAACAACCAAGTTAGTGAAAGGAAAAAGACTATATGAGAATATTGATTTAGATTTTAAATATAAAAGGGAGGTTATTTTGTCACTTCATGATGATCCTACAGTAGTTGTACCTTTAACTACAAGAATTTGGACACAAGACATGATTCATTTCATTCAAACTAGTGAGTGTCCACAAGTTCTTGACAGAGCTAAAAAAGGTATTTTAGGCTGAAATCCATTCCTTATGTACTTTTTGATGAAGTGATTTTTAGAAAAGACTTTATAGGTGTGATTTTAAGGTGTATTGATTTAGATCATATTGACAAAGTGTTGCATGAGTTTCATGATGGACCAACTGGTGGTCACTTTGCTCCAAAAACAACTGCAAAGATTATGAGAGCTGGTTACTTTGGCCTAGCCTACTCAAAGACACCCATGATTGGGTGATAAAATTATAGAAGTGTGCTCTTTTTTATGGTAAACAAAAGATATCTAACTTTCCCATTCATCCAATCTAGGTTGAGCAACCCTTCATGTAATGGGATTTGGATTTCATAGGTTTGATCAATCCTCCTTCTAGTGCTGGCCACAAATGGGTGTTGACTGCCATTGATTACTTTGTGAGATGGGTGGAGGTTGTATCTTTGAAAGAGGCCAATGAAATTTTAGTCCTTGATTTTTATGAAGGTATAGTAACCAAGTTTAGAGCTCCCTCAACAATCATCTCAGATAATGCATTGGCCTTTCTAAGAGCAAGGATAAGTGAATGGGCTTTGAAGCATGGCATATATCTCAACACCTCCTCCAACTACTATCCCCAGGGAAACAAACTAGCTAAGTCCACAAACAAGAATTTGATTAGAATCATAAAGAGGACTATGGAGGATAATCATAGGACTTGGCATACTAGGTTTAAGATAGCTCTTTGGGATAATAGGATCACCCCAAAAAGAGTAATTGGGAACTCACCATACACACTTGTGTATGTAGGGGAAGCTAGACTTCCTATTTCACTTGAGTTTTTAGCCTTAGACCTCACCTATCAACTACAATTGATGGAGAATGATAACATGGAAGTCAAATTATGTGAGTTGATAGAGCTTAAAGATACAAGAGATCAATCTATGCACACCATGATTACTCAACAACAAAAAACAAAGAGGTATTTTGACAAGAACTCCATGCCAAAAGATTCAAGGAAGGATACATTAACCAAAAATGGGATAAAGATAGGGCCAAGCTTGGAAGACACACAAAGTTTGATGCTTTATGGAGTGGCCCATATGTGATCACACATTGTAAAAAACACAATGCTTTCTAACTCTCAAGGTTGGATAGAGAAGAGCTGCATATCCCAGTCAATGGGATATATTTGAAGCATTGCGACTAATGTTTTCCTTTTATATTGTACATCATTCACTAATTTTTTAGTGTTCCCTAAGTTATTATGCATAGGTGTGAGTTTATCTTTGTCTATTTTTGTGTTGTCTTTGCTTGGTCTTATTGTTGTTGTGTGGTGTGTTTCCTTATGTTTTATTTTGGAAAAATCCTTGTTAATCATCTTCAAGAATATATTGAATCTATTGGCCCTTAGTTGGATAAGGCTACTAGTCTGATCAACATAGCAGGCATACTACCCCTATGAGTCACTATTTTATTGACCAAATTTTGGCTTTTCAAGCCAAAATTGGTCACCCCCTATCTAAAAATTTAGCTTCCTAAGTCCATATCTTTGGTCAAGTCCAGTATGCAAGAAGTGTTCTATACAAGCCCATAACAAATATGCAAACCTAATTCTTTTAGAAAGTTCTTTTTTGTATTTACCAAGCCTTTGAGAATTTTTTTTGGGTTTTGTGTCTTAAGCCTTTGAAGAATTACTTTAAACTTTTGGTTTGAGGCCTTATTTTTTTTTAAGTGTATTTATTTTGGGTTTTCTTCTAGCCAAGTGATGAATTCTTTCAGACAATTTGTCTGAAAGAAATATCCTAAAGACAAAGTGGTCTCTTTCATTTTTTTGAAAGGATAATCATGAATTTTTGAAGGGAAGGTGGACCATTTTTAAAAGTACGAAAGGTATGTTTCATCTTTCGAAGGGTATATTTGAGTCTAAGTGGACCATTTCCAAAAGTCTGAAGGACAACTGTAGGTTTTCCAAAGGACACTGACAACTTTTCCAAAGGACCTTTTTCAAGAAAAGACACTTTCAAATCTTTTGAGTGGTCACTTGAATTTCTTCCAAAGGGTACCTTACATTTTACCCAAAGGATCATTTATTTCTGAAGGATCATTTCAATCTTCCTGAAGGACCATCAAATTTTTTTTGAAGGGTCATTTTCAAGGGTCCACAAGAAAGTAGACCATTTTAAAAGTGCCAAAGGGTATTTTATTTTCAAAGGGGAAGACCATCACAAGTGAAAAGTCTGAAGGATTGTTTCAGGGAAAAGAAGGTAGACTAAAATAGAAAAGATGAAAGGATCATTTTCAATCTTTTGAATGGTATCTTCAGGAAGTCTGAAGGGTCACTTGCATTTTTCTAAAGGGACATTTGCACAAAAACAAATGACACTTTCATTTTATAGAGGGCACTTAGTAGAAAGTCTAAAGGAATTATTTTGGACAAATTGTCCGAAAGAATGTTAAGAATAAGAAGTTTGAATAAATACCTGAGGAGTGACAACCTATAAAATATCAAGTTTAGACTACAAAAATGAGTTGTTGGGATTCAAACAAAGGAGTGATGACCGACAAAATGTCAATCTTAGATTTCAGAAAATAGCCATTAAAGTTTAAAAAAAAGGTTTGATTGGAACCATAAGGCAAAGATAAAGGTGAAAAATGGTAAGATCTTGAACATATGTGCACAAGCAAGTGGAAATAATCAGGTCGATGGAGTGAGTTGTTATACCATTTCACAGCTTGACAAGCTAATAAGGAACAACTAGCATCCAAATGAATTTTGAACTAATGGACCCATTTATGGCAAAATGCAGTTTGAAGCATCTTGATCCTATTAGCATAAATGAAAAGAGAACATCTTATAGAATGTAGTACAACTATTCCATCCTCAAGATGACACACATCAAAGTGACCTTTGAACTTCCTTGGCTAGACCTCCTTATAAAAACTATATATATGTATTATTTTTACTCATTTGGGAGCATTCACTGGTGATAGTGAAACTCTGGTCAGATTTGTACTAGTAACTCTTGAAGAAATAATACAAGTCATTTTCCACTCACATGCTACATTATTGTGTATTGGTCTAAATTGTGTTGTTCTTGTTTAGTGAAGGTTATCTTTGCTAACCTATTATCCTCAATTACCTACCAATGTGAAAAAAGAGTATTGTTACAGGTCTTTTTTATTATTCTTTCATAAGTGTAAAGACATTTTAGAAGTAGTTTAAGACTATATTCTTTCCTAGAATTGTATTTTACTCTCCTAAATGTCAAATACGTTCTTGAATATAACATGTGAAACACTGATGTGACAATGCACAGAAAATTGTGAGTTTATGTGAAGAAAATTTGTTAGTCTTTAAGTAGTGATTTTAGTCAAGTGAGATGATATCAAATATTGGTTTATCACCACTTGTTTTCTCAGTTGTTTTCCTTCTCCCTTTTCATTCAGAGTTGTTAGTTTATAAAGAGCTTAAAGGTGCATTAAGGGGAACTAGCCCTTAATCTAGAGATTCATCTCAACAAAATTATCACCCATAACAAGAGAGATGATTCCATTTTGTCACTTGGATGAGAAGAACTAAACATCTCTTCAAGGGTGCAAATCCAAGCATCAATAGGTACATTAGTGGTCAAATATATCACCTTTAGGCCATACATCTAGTTTTTGATATGGCTAGGCTACAAGAGATAGACACTCTCCCTCCAGAGCTATAGATGGATACTTGACAAGTAGGAGGGAGAGGTGGAGCTGATTCTATTTGACAAGGTACACCAATAGTTTTTTTTGATATAGGGCATTTCAAGTCTATTCCCTAGGTACAAAAGTGAGGACTCAGAGATCCTATTGCTAGTACCACAACCTACTCTTATAGTTTTAGATGGTGTATATGAGGAGCTACCAGTTAGAGTTATGATAGATGATGCCATATTTGTAGATGGGTACATGTCATGGCACCAACCCATATATGTAGCTATAGATGTTGGTGGAGATGATGGTGGTGTAGACACAAAAATTATGTTACACAAGTGTATAACATGTTGTGTCAAAACCCCCCTCAGACCCCCTTTGTAACAAGTATTCATAACCATGCCTTTACCCCACATATTTAATTAATTAATTAAGATTAATTAAATATTTTCTATGCCACCTTGCCTAGCTACCTTGCCCCAAGACCAATTCTCCCCCTGTGAGTCACCACTAGACTTGGTCTCCCACAAATAACTAATTTTTACCCTATAAACCAATTTCTAACCAATCACCTTAAACCCAACCTCACATATTGACCATTTCTTAATGGGTGTCACAATTGGCACAGATAAATAGAAGAAAGGAGCCAAAAATATCCCTTTTAACCTATTCTTATGCCATTGATGTCGGTCAACCCTTGACTGACATCAGTCAACCTTAGATCGACATCAATGAGATCACCGATGTTGGTTTCTTAAGCAAATTTATAAACCCATTTTAATCCCCCATAAACATTCTCTCTCTCAAGTAGAAACTCACTCAAGAGATTCAAAGCACTCTTAAGAGGATTTTAGAGATTATCCACTATAACCAAGCTCACAACTTCTCTATACCAGTCAAATCCTAAACCAGAATTGATCCATTATACAAAGAGCTCAAACTACAATGAATAGGCAGCACACACTCATCTCCATTCGATCAGTCACCTTAACAAAGCTTTATCAAGAGTATTTCTTCAGGTACTTATATAATTTAAGCATCCTTATATTCTATGAATTCTAATTGTTTCTGATTAGCGTTTACACAAGTCCCATCCATCCCTGAGGAGGATTTACAAAACTCATTCATCTCCATACCTCTACCTTAACCAAACCAAACTTCTCACCTAGACTTCTTGCCATCTCTCTAACCCCTCATACGACTCTTTTCTAACCCCATTAACCTGTCAAATATCCTTCCCAACACTAATGAAAGCCTTCTACAAATTTTTGACTCCATTTCCCCTACCGACATCAGTTATCATATTGATGTCGGTCACATTTCCAATATTGACATCAATTATCCTACCGATGTCAATGACTACGCTTTTACCCAATTCACCTTGAACCAGCCCAAATAACCCTCTAACAAACCAAAATTATATTTTGCTTGCTTTGTGATACTGACTGCTACACACAGGTTATAGAAAAGGTACACGTAACTCTCTCTCTCTCTCTTTACTTTACTTTTTTTTTTCATTTTTAAATCTTTATATTAAATAGTGGACTGTCATCCCTTAGGAAGTTTGTCACTTCCTGGAACAAGCAAGTTGCTTGGCAGCCCACTCACCAACCTACTAACAAATATTTTTTGGTAGTGTGTTCTTACTTGTAGGTGGTCCTCCCTAGCAAAAGAGATGTTCTCGACTTCATCTGGATATGGTGCGCACCAATCTGGGTATATATAATCACTAATCCCCAACCTTTCTTTCTCTATTTCTCACTTCTTAAATTTAATAAAAAATAATTGAAACATTTCTGGCATGCCTAGTGGGACCCCTAAAGTTTTCTTTGGGTTCATTGTATGATTTTAAAGCATTCATTTAAGTGCATAGTAGTGATTTTTTCATTTCTTGCACTTTATCTCTCCTCTTATTACTTAGAAAAAAAGGAAAAAATAAAGAAAAATGTAATTTTATTAATTTTCTTGTTTTAGAAGCAGTAAATTAAACTCTTCTCTTACTCTGTCATTCTTTTTGATTCACAAAATAAACTCATAATATTTTTCAAGTAAGGAATTATTTTATTTTACATGCACAGATAGGATAGTGAAAATCATCCTCTTTTCCTATTCCTCTTTATTTTCATATGAATTAACACAATTTCACTTTGGGTTTAAAACATACTGCATTTCATTCTCTATCTATTGCATAATTAACACATCTAGTTAATTAAAGCATTATGAATGAATCATAGGTCACAAATGTTACACATCCAAACCACAAACACAAAATAAGCACTTCAACATACCTAAGATGAAGCCCATCAAGATTTCATCACCTAGTGGATCACCTTACCTTACCCAATTATTTTACTTGGATGTCATTATTTTACTTTGTTCTCTGGCAGAGTATAAACTCTAGGCAAATGGTATATTTTGCCTAAGTGACCTATCTCGGCTTTAGGTTCATGACGTGGGGAGAGAAAGCTCCTAGCATAGGCTATGTACCTGACCTAACACAGATACTTTTTGAAAACCAAACTTTACATAAAACCATCCTTAGATTACTTTGTAGTACCTACAACAACCAATTCTTCTTCTCATTCTCTGCTTAAGGCATAAGCCAACATGACTAAAAATAATCTCTAGTAGTTGATATTAGTGTCTGCATGCTATTTTTCATTTTATATATTTTTGAGTCTATGAGGACACTTCTTTTCTGATTGATGAGATCAAACCAAATTTAACAAATACAAAAGTCAAATAATCTCTAAAAATCAAACTTCCTGAGTGTTTATCACTCTCATACAGATTCTCTAAGACCTTTCAAACACTTGGATTTCACTCTTTGAATCTTGAAAACTCATTTTTTACACTTTCTAGACTTCCACAGTGACTGGCATTGGCTATATATAATCAACATCGACAGATTCCCCAACTAACATCAGTCATAAGTGATCGACATCGATGACTGTGTAAATTTTTAAATTTACAATCTGCCTTAAACAATAACTTCACACAACATTTTAAACTTTCTCTGACCCTCATTTACCTTTAACTCAACCTTAACATAGTGTATTCAGATTGTTAGTGTATTCTTTTGTATGGTTTTAACACAAAGCCAAACAAAGACACTTGATGATTATGCAAGCCATCAACCACTTCCACCTTCCCCTTCTATTTTTGAATCCATAATGGAATAAGATATGGAAAGAATGCCCAGCCCTAATCAAATTCCCATTGTAGTTGTAAGCAATCAATATTTCACTCAATTTCATGATTATAATGTAATCACCCTCCAACATTACCTTATTGTAAGCCAAACTTGAACCTCCTTAGGTGACCCACTCCTTGGAATGCCATCATCATTGATGGTATCAAATACAGTTTCAACAGGACCTTCTATGGTTACCCAAGCCATCACATCAACCAATAACCTAATTATGCATGATGTTCTAAGTGTGGCATCACCTACCATTCAATCTAACCTCTACCCTATCATAAATTGATTACCTTCATAATCACAAGGGGTGCAATATATTTCAACCCCATTTTAGAACTTGGTGGTACCCATCCCATCAAATCTTATACCTATTAACACCTGAATCACAACTCACCCCTCACCAAGCATAAATATGCCTTCCACTCAACCCATAACCACAAATCAAATCATTTCCCTTACTACAGTTGGGCAAGCCCCATTTCTTTCTATGCCTCAACCTATGACTCACTATCCTTATGTTGTGTCAACATAACCACAAGAGGTAGTGTCATATATGCCTTCAACTTCTTATTCTCTTCCTTACAACGTAGGAGGTATTTCTCAAACAAATCCTCCTCCCAACCTCATCAAAATGCTCATCGATAAAATGAGCAACCTTGAGACATCTGTATCTGGATCAAAGAATATTCCATCTTATAATCAGATTAACAATGAACCCATTCACCCCTCTTTACCAATTCATCCATACTCAAACCAATGGGAACTCCAAAAATTTGCCCTTTTCTAGAGCAAAGAGGACCCACAACAACGTTTGCAAGCATTCAAACATGCTTGTTATTTGATAGGACATGATGATGCACTATTACTTCACACATTCCCCATGTCTCTTTTAGGAGCTATTTTTGATTGGTATAGTTCCATCACGCACCATTCACTATTATCCTTCACTCAACTTGCACAACTTTTCCTTGATCACTTCTCCATTAATATCTCCAAAAAGGTTTCCATAACAAACCTTTATTCTATTCGACAATTTGATGATGAAGTTATTGCCAATTTCATTGCTTATTTGAGAGGTCTCATAAACCAACTCTCCTTCTCCCTGACTCAACTTGAGCTCATTGAGCTCTTCTCTAGATCATGCATAAAACATATTTCATCCACACTCCAGGTGTAAACCTTTTGCACATTCGATGAAGCTTTCACAATGGCACCAAAGCTTGAAATCTGGGCCATAGATGAGGATAGAATCAAATTGCGTAGCAATAATTATAATTATAAATCAAATGATCCTTCTTCATCTAAAAATTCCCATCCAAATCAAAAATCTAAAGGGTCTGTAAATGATGTGGTTATGAAATCTGCTTCTTCTACAATCATGACTCAACCCTCAACACAATCAAACCCAATCAACCCAACAAAGCTCTTTCAAAAATGATATGAGAAACAAAAATATACTCCTATTGGGGAGTCATACACCTCCATTTTAGAAAAGCTACTCAACTAAGGAGTTATCAACCTTCCTACCATCAAACCTCCAATCCAATTTGATCCTTCTCGACCTATTCCAACATGGTTAAAAGAGGATGATTTTTGTAACTATCATCACGCCAAAGGCCATAATGTCAATGATTTCAAAACTCTTAAAAATATTATCCAAAATATGTTGGATAGGGGTGACCTTATTTTAGATAATCCAAACACTCCCCCAAACCATAATATGGACATATTCAAACAACCCTTCCCTAATCACGTGCCTAACCAGAACATAGTCCACACTACTCCTCAAACTTCTTCAGATCATAAGATTCATATAGTCAATGTGATCTTTCTCTTAACCCAACCATTTACACAATAAGAGGTGCCTATTTTACCTACTCCTACCCCATAAATGGTAGAATTTTGTTTGACTCCATGTCCTCTTTCAATAGAAGAACCTATTTCTCCTCTTTCACTTCCACGTGAGGAAAAACAACCTTTACCACTCCCATTACCCCATGAGGAGTTACCAATTACCTTTGTACTTACCTCACCTACACTTTAATAAAATGGAGATCATGCTTATCCTACCCCTCAAATAAATAGTGAGAGAAATCCTTTGTTACTTCCTCTTCAACCCATACAATAAAGTGACTCATCCACTCCTCTTTCACAAATAGATGAGTTGGATTTCTCCACTTTAACATTTGACGAAGCAACCATTGAACCACCCCAAAAATAACCCATCTTTCCATTCCTCTTAACCATGGAGGATCTTACCTTACCTATTCCTCATCCATATGTTGAAGGAACAATCATACCATTTCTTTATCCCCTTGAGGAGCCCTCATCTCCTGATTCTCTGCCTACTGTAGAGGAACATACTTCATCTATTATTTAAGAAAATGACCCTATTTTGACTCTTTCCCATCTTTGGATGGAAATATCAGAGGAAAATAAATCTCCTCTCTCTCAATCATCCAAAGACAAACTTGTTGAACCCACACCAATGCCATCTAAACCATTTTCATGTTTAGTGAAAAATCTTGAATTCCTTGATTATAAGAAATTAGATCAAGCCACATTTTGGGATCACCTTAAAATATCCTATCCAACAAAGAGAGTATCTCCATTCACTGATAACCCTCTCACAACCATTTATCCTAAGGTTTTTGATAAGGTGCATGTTGCTTCACCTAAACTTTCAAAAGCCTCCTCTTCTAATTCAGAGCCCTCCACTCACATGCATCTGCCACATTGAAATAGATAAGATCTTTAGGCAAACAACCAATTTCTAATCTAGTTCATCTGCATAAGAAGTTAGATTTAACCCCTAAAAAATAAGGTGGTGTCTCTCTCCTTGAACCAAAGAAGAAAGGTAAGACCCCATAACCTTGTTGATCTACCCTTCTTCCACCTTCAACCTTACCATCCATTTTGGGTCCACATCCCTCTACCTTGGTGAGAGTGTCACCAACCCATGTAAAACATAAAGCGACATTACCTCCATTATTGCCATTACCACCTCATAAACCTTCAATGTCTAGCACCCTCTTACCCAAACTTAAAAAGGTTGAAGTGAAACATGTGGGTTCACCACCACCTAAAAGGATGTGACACAAGACTACACCCATCACCACCAAACTCAAAAAGGTTTCCGCTCCACCTATGAGAATGAGTGTTAACCCATTTCAAGGCTTCCAAGTATTATATCTACACTAGTTATTACAAGCATCAACAATAAATCTTCCCCCCCATCAAACCATTTGATCCTCTTGGACCAAAACCATTATGGTTCAATGATTCACAAGTTTGTTTATATCATCATTATTTGGGACATGATATTGAGAGTTGCAAAGCTCTCACAACAAACATTCATCACCATATAGATGTTGATACTCTCTTGGGTGTTAAATCAGTTGAAACTCCTAACATTCAACTCTTAGCATCCACAATGCCTCACAAAACCCCCTTTCATATTAAACCCAAAGATGTTATTGTACCTTGTCTATCACCTCCTTCACCTATATTTCAAATTAACATGATCAATGTGACTACATGATCACAAAATCAGAAAGACAAAGGAAAGGAAAAGGTCTCTACTCCTTGGGTTTTCCCCTTTACAAAGGATGTCCCCTCTTCAAATCCCAAGATTTCCATCTTGGGTGTCCCACAATAGTCATCATTAGGAGTTATCCAAAACTCCATGGTGAAGCAACTTCACCAATCCCCAATGAAGATGTCTATATATGAGTTAATTCAAAACTCATCCCAACATTGATAGGATCTCATTAGTACCTTACAAGTGGTTAAATTTCAACTTGAATACCCTCAACCCCTTGCAGCCTTTGTCAATTCTCTCAACATCATTTCTATGATCTCCTTTAGTGATTTAGAGATCCCCTCTCAGTATTCTAAAGATCATGATTATTCCCTCTTTATCACTACCTAAATTGATCAAAATCATGTCAAGAGAGTTATGATCGATGGGGGAGCTAACATCAACATCATTTCAACCCACACTTATAAGCAATTATTACTCCCTGATAATTATTTGTCACAAACAGATGTAGTATTACGTTCTTTTAATGAATCTACTACTACAACTATTAGTACCATGGTCTTAGAAATCCATGTGGGTCCTCATACCCTTCTTGAGTTATTTTATGTTGTAGAGGGTGAATTCCAATACAAAATACTTCTCGAGTGACCATGGATATGTGCTATAGCATGTGTACCTTCCACATTGCACTGTTGTGTTAAGTTTGAATATAATGGTCAAGTTCATGTCATTCCCACCGACCCACCTCCATTCAAGACATGTAACATGACCTATAGCCTAAATGATGTTCTTATGCCTTTCAAAACATCATCACCTCCATAACCCACTTGTGAAGCCTCTATAAGTTCTACTACCCTAGACACACCTATACCAACTACACAGGTTCCTGATAAGGATCCCATGGAGGAAACCTTCAAACGATTATCCCTTGGTGAATATAGTTTGTTAACTCTCAACATGTTCCATACCCCTCAAGGGTATGAAAAACCTCATATGAGTGCTAACTATGTTCCTCATATTGGTATGATCATCCCATATGGTCTAGCCCAACTCAAAACCAACTTCACATATGGGGGAATTGATCAATCTCTTATCCTAGGTAATTCGTACTCTTCACCCCAAAAGTTTAACTATGACTTTTGCTTCTTAAGAAAGCCTAGTTTTGCACATACTTATCTCTATAGGTATGCTTGGAAAGGTTTTGGCCTAGGACGTTATGAGCAAGGTGCTGAGAAATCCATTCAATACCCTACCCATCAAACTATTGATAATGCTAAACAAAGGCATGGCATTGGTTATGTTGACCCAACTCAATCCATTAATACTTCTTCTATTCCCATCATTAAAGAACCTGTATCTCCTTCTAATTCATCTTCTCCACCATCACCCACTGAATTGGAGGATACTATACCTCTTAATTTTTTTTCAATAAATGTCATTCACTTGTGGCCCCTTACCCATCATCAGGGTAGGGAAACATGGTCCTTTCCTCTCATACATCCTCACATGATCAATGAGGATTCTCCCATAATTAACACCATCTCTTGTTCAAATGATGATGACATTCTTACCTATATGGGTGCTGATGATTCCTACATCAAATAATTATTCCCTTCTGAGACACAAGTTATGTTAAATGAATCAACCATCAACATTAACTTGCCTTCTCATGATGACCCTCGTATTCTTAAAATAGGCCAATATCTAGATTCTTTTGAACAAACCAACTACACCACATTTCTCTATGACCATAGTAAGGCTTTTACTTGGTCCTACAAAGACATGCCTGGTATTGACCCCTCAATTGTAACCCATAACATTGTCACTAATCATGATGCTAAGCCAGTTAAGTAAAAGCTTCATAAAATACATCCTTGTATTTATCTCCTTGTCAAGGATGAGCTCCAATGCCTCCTCTAAGTTAACTTCATCCAACCTATTGACTAGCCATAATGGGTTTCCATCATTGCACTTATTATGAAAGCAACAAGGGTAAATCTGTATTTGCATTGACTACTATGACCTCAACCTTGCTTGTCCAAAGGATGACTTTCTTTTGCCAAGTATTGATCAAATTGTTGATTTAACAACTGGCCATGAGATGTTATAAATTATGGATGGATTCTTAGGATACAATCAAATCCTATTTTCCCCTAAGGATGAACACAAAAAAACTTTTATCACCCCATGGGGAACTTTTTTCTATCAGGTTATGCCCTTTGGACTGAAAAACATTGGTGCTACCTATCAACATGCAATGAATTATATCTTCCTTGACCTCTTAAACATAATTATGGAGGATTGTGTTGATGATATACTCAGAGAACCTAAAATTCATCAGGATCACTTGGAGGTCCTTAAAATCATTTTCACTCACCTTCTTCAGTATAACGTTTGACTCAATCTAAAGAAGTATGTCTTTAGTGTTATTTTTGGAAATATCTTGGGATTTATCATCTCTCTTTGAGGTATTGAAGTTGGCCCTACTAAGTTTTAGACAATCCTTGAAATGCTTCCACCAACCACACTCAAAAAACTCCATAGCCTCTAAAGTAAACTCCAATTGATTCATTGCTTTATCTCTCAACTATCAGATCATTGTCAACATTTTCACCATCTTCTCAAAAAGGAAATTCCTTTCCATTGGGATAAAAATTATGAGGAAGACTTTGATGCACTCAAATGGTACCTCATTTATCCACCCATACTTATTCCACCTAAAAAGGACTAACCCTTCTATCTTTATATCTCTTTGATTGACCATTCTTTAGGAGATATGATAACACATAGGGATGATCACCACCATGAGAAAGTAGTCTATTACATAAGATAAATGATTATTGACTATGAAACTCACTACACTCATATCAAGAAGCTATGCCTTGATTTGGTATTTGTAGCTTATAAACTATGACATTACCTCCTCAACCACAAAACTTATGTCATTACCCACACTGACCCTCTCTAATACATGCACTCTAAACCTTACCACAACCAATGCATCACTTGGTGGCTTATGCTTCTAGCTAAATTTGACTTGGAATTCATCCAATATAAGTCCATCAAAGGGCAAACCATCACTAACCAACTAGTTGTTGCTCCTCTCCTTGATAGCTAACCCTCAAATCTTGAATTCCCTGACGAGTCTATTGCTATGCTTTCTACTGATGATATCACCTATCAAATGATGATGTTCTTTATGGGTCTAAATGTCAAAATGGTGAGGGAGTGGGGATTATCCTCATCCCTCGTAATGGTGAGCCAATGCCTTTATCATTTAAACTAGACTTTGACTTCACCAATAACATGGCCAAATATGAATCCTTAATTCTAGGGCTTCAAACAATTATCTTCTTAGGAATCAAATCCATAACCATTTTTGGTGACTCATAATTAGTCATCAACTAGGTTAATGGTTCTTATCTATACAAGAATGAGACTCTACAATGGTACAAACATTATGTAGATACCTTATTAGAATCATTTGACCATTACCTTTTGTAGACCATTCCTCGCTCAACCAACAAGTTTGTAGACACAATGGCTTCTTTAGCTCCCACATACCCTCTTCCTCTTCTTCCTCCAAAATCTAAGTCACTTTACATCACCTAACTTTGCCTTCTTACATTTCCTCCAACATCCTCTTTGTGAAGAATATCACTAATGATTTGCATGACTTGTGGTATACTCAACTCACATATTACCTCTCTTACTCTATTACTCCTCCTAACCTCTCCCATAATGCATGGCATGCATTTGTAAAGCATGCTGCACATTACACTATGTTAGGGGGATTTCTCTACAAATTGGGTTTTGATGGTCTCCTCCTTTGATGTCTCACTATTAAAGATATTCCCTTTGCTATTAAGGAGGTTCATGATGGGATTTATGATGATCATTTTAATGGTCACACAATTTCCAAATGTCTCCTTCACCTTGGCTATTATTGGCCAACACTCTCTCATGATTGTACTAACTATGTTTGATGTTGTCTCAAATGTCAACAACACACCAACCTATTTCACATTCCTAGTCATGCCTTACAAGTTGCTAAGGACTTTTGGCTATTCTCTCAATGGGGTTTAAACTTAATTGGTGAGATTAACCCCCATTCCTCTCTTCGTCACCGATCAATCATAACAACAACATAATACTGCACTAAGTGGGTTGAGGCCATTCCTCTCATATCCACTAAGGCTGATAAAATCATTGAATTTATCAACCATCATATCATATACCATTCTGGTGTACCTTACAAAATCATAATTGACAATGGTAAGTCTTTCAAAAATAAGACTGTCCAGTAACTCTGTGATGCCTTTGGTATCAAACTCAGCTTCTCTTCACCCTATTTCACACAAGCCATTGGGTAAGCTAAGCCTCTAAAAAAACTTTAACCAAAATCCTTATGAAAGTGGTTAACGCTACTGGTAAGGATTGGCACATTCACATCCCCTATGCTTTATGGGCTTATTGTACTAGCATTCATACTTATATAAGAGCTACACCTTTCTCCCTGGTCTATCTCTTAAAGTCCAAATTCCTTATCTTAGGATTTCACTACAAGACATTCTAACTAATTATGAATTTTTCCAAGAAAATTTGGCTCAACTTGAGCTACTTGATGAACGTTGTCTTGTAGCCCTTAACCATCTCCACATCTACCAAGAGTGTATCAAATGCACATATGAGAAAAACCTTAAAGAGCATGATTTTAATATTGGAGATCTCATCTTAAAGGAAAATCAACATGTGACTAACTTGGAAAAGAGTAAACGGGGCAAGTTTGCTCCCAATTGGCTAAGACCCTACATTATAACTCATAAATATGGCTCTAGAGCTTATCACTTATCTTCACTCGAAGGATGACTAAAACTTGAACCTCTAAATGCATTAAATTTATGACCATTATTTTGTTAATTAAGCAACACTTTACCTTGTGTTTAACTTAAGCTCATACCTTGAGCAAACCCACTATATTCATATTCTTTTCACCTTACCCTTATTCCTCCACACTTAGTTAACCTACAAAGTGTTTTGGTTTTGTCCCAAAATGTGGAAAACCTATAAGCCTCTATAGACTTGTCCATGACTAAAGTAACAAAAAAACTCAAAGAAAACAAAAGCAAAAAATAATAATATGGGACACATCAACTACTCCAAATCATGCCTAGCTCTTAAAAAAGTAGACTTCTCCCTTGAAGGACAGCTATTAAAAACTATTAAAATAAAAAAGACTAGACCATACCCTTGAAGGATGGCTAAGTCAAAAAAACCACTATCAAAGGTAAATATGATTCAGAAGCTTCCCTATTGATCAACTTCATCCCATTGTGAGCTTCCCACATTGATCAGCTTACACAACCAAAATCCGAAAGACAAAGGAAAAAGAAAAAAATAACAAAATAACTTTATGTCATGGACTTGTCTATAGTCGCTCTTAAGCAACCCAAAAATGAGGCATACCATTATTATTCCAAAGGTTATGCTACCTCACTAATCCTATTATATTTTACACCCTCTTTCCCTCAAAAACACATTTTTAAGGGACTTTGAGCTTACTTAACACAAGGCGATAACCATGCTTTTCTAACTAACAAATGGTCAACTAATGCAATGCAGAAAAAAGGTTCACACTTTAGAGCCTATTTCATTGTTATTTTGGTTTGTGTCAATAACAAGCACCTTGTATCTCTCTTTTACCTTTAACTTCACATGTTGACTTTTATTCTATAGATACATTTTCCAATAGAAGAACTCACCATCTCAACTCATAAACATAACAACTCTAAATCCTACCCCAAAACCAATGCCTAAAACCAATCATTTATAGTATATACCATCACATATATGGTATAATTCTAAAAATGCAACATGACCACCATTCTCTTAACTAACAATAAATAGGAATAATGTTATAATTCATAAAGCCATCACTTATGCATACACAATCACATATGGAAAATGCAGAAACCAAACAAACATGACCAGCACATTCATTTTTAGTATACACCCAATCACATATATGGAAGGTACTAAGAATACAACTTAACCATCATTTTCCTAAAAAAAATACATAGGAAACAAACCAAGACTAAACCACTCATTTTTAGTATGAAACCAATCACATATATGGTAAATATTAAGAATGCATCTAAACCACAATTTCCTAAATACCAATACATAGGAAATAAACCATGACCAAAACATCTATTTTTAGTATACACCATCACATATGGAGCTTGATAAAAATAGAAATTAACCAAGTATATACCATTTCACATATGGAAAGTGCTAAACATTTATCTCATAAACATGACCATTTCATTTTATGCATATACCATCACATATGGGAAAGCTAGACATGAAAATCTCATCTACTATGCATATGCCATCACATACAGGGAAGTGCTAGTAAACCAACATCATCATTATATCAATATCATAAACATTCATTCAAAACCATAAACATATACATGAAAATAACATTTACATCATCATCACATCAAATAAAACATCTCATCATATATGTGTGTGTGTGTGTGTGTGTGTTGAATCAATATACATCATATAAAAATATCAATATCTCTCATCTCTCTCTCATATACATTTTGCATCATCGGCTCATAGGCTGGTATATATATAAAAAATGAATAAATACAAAAATATCTCTCAAAATCATGGCATACATGATGAGGTGGTGTCACCAACACCCTCTCCCTATCTCCATCTCTGTACACTAGAACCTAAGGTTCAGGTCTCTGACCGCTCCTACTCCCTGAACTCTACAAATATAGTAATCTATGGAAATTCAAGGATCACTCTGTCATAGTATGTGATCTCATATAGTGCAGTGTTGTATCTCATAATAGATACAGTCTGTGGAGGACCTATGGCACCTACCTATCATGTTACCTTTATTGTTGCCTATGGAGGAAGAATAACTACCAATGCCCATGCAACTAACCTCAACTAATCTCTCTATACTGTCAATGAGGTCACTAATCCCTATAAACTAGCCACCTAACTCTAAAGATGGCCCACCTGACCATATAACTCTAGGACCTCTGCCTGTGAGGAATCCTATGAAAGGACTGTAGCATCTATCTCCCATATGGCCATGTCCTTGGTATATAATGTTGTATCCCTCTCTAGAACTATAGCATTTCTAGCCTACACAGCCACATCTCTCACCTGAATAACATCATCTCTAGCCTATAATGCTGCATCTCTATACTAAATCATAACATCCCTAGCCTGCACAATCATATCCCTCTCCTATATGGCCACATCTCTAGCCTATAAAGAAACATCTCTCTCATGTGCCAAACCCTGCATCTATGGAGCTGACTTCCTAACTGGTACAACTAAATGTAGTCTTACCCACCATCCCTGGTATGCCCTAGTGCATCTAGCATAAACCACATCTGTGCCTACTGAAAACTCCTAAAAATTAGGTCCATCTATCTCTAACGACAAGGGGAGTGGGGCCTCAGTGTCATTACACTTGTATTTAGGGAAAGTAGGTGGAACATCCTGCACAAGGCCAAGCTGTCTCCTGACCCATGCCATAGGTACCATCTCAAGCTCCCCTGCTCTCCTACCTTTAACCCATAGTGTGCTCTAAAACCCAACGAGCTCCTCCCCCTAACCTCTAAAAACTAGATATGTCAAGTAGGGGTGGTAGAAAATATCTCCTAGACTCAAGCCATCTATCAGCCCTTTATAGTGCATGATATCCTGCACAATGCCATCGACCTATGTATGTGCCATGGTCTCCCACCATCATCTAAAATTGACTCTAAATCCTACTACAATCATGCATGATAGTCCTAGTGGCCACATAACTATGATATGCTCATACACCCAATAATGTAGTAGGTGCCCAAAACATAAACTATAACATCTATGTAGATGAAAACCCCACAACTCTTTATAAAATTGAGCCAAAAATATAGCCCCCCATGTAAAAACTATCCTCTACTCTATCATCTGATCTAGGACCCCTATCAAGGTGATAAAAAATCTACCACCATATACATCTGGTAGTACATACACTATGATGCCAATCATCATCAAGATGCTAAGATGATGCTCCTCCTCATCTACCAAAAATAGAGGCTCATAAGTGAATGATACTAAGTGATATGTAACCTCACTCATATACTCATCAAATAATGACACTATATGGATGTCATGCTCCTCCCTCATGTACACAAAAATTTGCTCACCCTACAATGGTAATCTAAGGATCTTGTATACATCCTCTCATGTGACTATCATCTCATCAGTTAGCAGGTGAAAGGTGTTGGTGGTATGATCCCACCTCTCAATCAGCATAATCATCAAGCTGACATCTTGAGCGATCGATAATGCCACTGAACTCTGCCAAGACTAACTATAGCCATGTGATCCCACTCATCTACTAACACATCTCTCTAGATCCTAGTCAAGAGTGTTAAAAGATGGTCTCTTAGGGTTAATTCATGCCTTGCCTACCACCACAAACACATAAAATTAATCAATAGACCTTTCTAACAACTACCTTAACCATTTTACCTATCCCATGGGAGAACTACATTGGCTTGAGGCCCTTTTGAGCTATGTAGGTAGCACTTAGTAGACATGGTGTCTTCTGGGACTAGTTCAACCATCTACCCATATAACTATCTAACCTATCCATTTTTACCCAAGGCCTTATGACCTATCTCTCTTAAACCAGGCCTTTCATCGAATCTCTCACTATTTAACTATGTTAAATCTACTCTATGCCACATGATTTGCCTATTCCTTAAGGCCTAATGGATTTTCAACTCTTTTTCTCCCCATTTTTATCTTTTTTTACTTCAATAAGGCCACTGATGTTGATCACTTATCGACTAACATCAGTGCTTAGACTATCGATGTTGGTGCACAACACACCGATATCAGTTCCTTTACCACCAATATTAGTAGGAACCTTAATTGACATCGATGGACTGCCACCAACATCAGTGACTAGTTCAGCTCTAGGGTTGAACCCCACCCATTACCCATTTCTAATTTTAACCCTAAACTACCCTAAAACCCACCCATATAAGCCTAAACATGCTCCTACCCTACCCACTATCCACCCACTACTAACTAGTAACCTATTACACTCCCCACTCATTTTTTTTCAACAAAATTAACAAAAAACACAAATCAAAGGTTTAAAGGACCCTACCTTATCTCTCTACCTCTATTAGGCCAGGATGACTGGTGCCTGTGATACCACACCTCCAGCTGGGTTTCCACCTCATCCCACTATTTTCTCAATTTTTTTAGCTTTTTTCTTGATCTCTAACCAATAAACATGCAAATAAAACTGGTCAACCACCTAGCCCCTTTTTTTTAGGCTTGGTTGGCCATCAACGTCAGCCACTTTACCACTATCATCAGTATAACACTGTTGATGTCGATACCATGCAATAGCATTTCAATGCTTGCAAATCACTTTTTACAGTCCCTTCTTCATTCTAAGGCAACATGACATATACCCTACCTTTACAAACTTGACCATGGGGATCATTTTCATCTTTGTTCATGCCAACTTTTACCCAAACACATGTTTCATTACGTACCCACTCATTACATCTGAGTTTGGTGTCTTGATCATTCATGCTATCTAGTACATATTGACAATACCTTTCATGTATAATTATTAGTTGATTTGGATAACCACTAGCTGATCCTATCACTTATGACCTATTGTGTTTTTAAGGGCACTTCCTACCTTGGATACCTAGAACACATTTGACTATTAGAGATATAGTTTTTATTGATCTTACCTTCTTAGCTATCACTAACAATTTGTGCCTTGGTAACCTTAACCAAAATCCTCTATGACCATACCTATTTTCAACTTGTCAACACAAATTTTTAGTACTTTATGACCATGACATCATCTTTGCACTACTAACCCATAACCAACCAATCTCATTTACTCGTCAAATTGGTCACCAATTTTGGGGTTTTCCCAATCAGTTCTTATTTTGAGGGGGAAGATATCACACCCCATGCCAACCACTCAACTTTCATTTTTATCTTGCAACTTGCTAAGACAACTTACCAAGACAAAATGGGGTAAATGTAGACACCAAAATTATGTTACACAAGTGTATAATGTGTTGTGTCGAAACCCCCCTTAGACCCCCTTTGTAACAAGTCTTCTTAACCCATGCCTTTACCCCACATATGTAATTAATTAATTAATTAAGATTAATTGAATATTCCTTGTGCCACTTTGCCTAGCCACCTTTCCCCAAGACCAATTTTCTCCCTGTGAGTCACCACTACACTTGGTCTCCCATAAATAACTAATTCTTACCCTATAAACTAATTTCTAACTGATTACCTTATACCCAACTTCACATATTGACCGTTTCTTAATGGGTGTCACACTTGGCATGAAGAAACAAAAAAAAAGATCCAAAAATAGCCCTTTTGACCTATTCTTATGCCACTAACATTGATCAACCCTTGACTGATGTTGGTCAACCTGAGACCAACATCAATGGGATCACTGACATTGGTTACTTAAGTAACATTCAAAACCCATTTTGAGCCCCCACTAACATTCTCTCTCTCCAGCAGAAACTCACTTAAGAGATTTAAAACACTCTTAATAAGCTTTTGGTGATTATCCACTATAACTAGTATCACAACTTCTCTGTATCAGTCAAATCCTAAACTAGAATTAATCCATTATTCAAAGAGCTCAAATTATGGTGAATAGATGGCACACACTCGTCTCTATTCAGTCAGTCACCTTAACAAAGCTTTATCAAGAGTATTTATTTAGGTATTTATATCATTTAAGCATTCTTGTATTCTATGAATTTTAATTATTTATGATTAGCATTTACACAAGTCCAATTCATCCCTGAGGAGGAGTTAAAAAACTCCTTCATCTCCATACCTCTACCTTAACCAAACTAAACTTCTCACCCAAACTTCTTACCATCTCTCTAACCCCTCATATGACTCTTTTCCAACCCCATTAACCTATCAAATATCCTTCCTAGCACTCAAGAAAGCCTTCTATGAATTTTTGACTCCATTTCCCCTACCAACATTAGTTAACCTACTGACATCGATCACATTTCCAATACCAACATCGGTTATCCTATCGACGTCGATGACTGCCCTTTTACCCAAATCACCCTGAAGTAGACTGAACAACCCTCTAAGAAACCAAAATTGTATTTTTCTTGCTCTATGATACTGAATGATACACAAAAGTTATGAAAAAGTTACATGAAACTCTCTCTCTCTCTACTTTACTTTGTTAGTTTATTTTTAACTCTTTGTATTAAATAGTGGACTATCATCCCTCAAGAAGTTTGTCACTTCCTGGAATAAGCAAGTTTCTTGGTAGCCCACTCACCAACCTACTAAAAAATATTTTGTGGTAGTGTCTTCTTTCTTGCAGGTTGTCCTCCCTAGCCAAAGAGGAGTTCCCAACTTTATCTAGATACAATGCACACCAATCTAGGTACATATAATCACTAATCCCCAAACTTTCTTTCTCTATTTCTCACTTATTAAATTTAATAAAAAATAATTGAAACAGGTGGTGTGAGGCTAATGGCCATGGATCTGACATGCCATGATGGATAGGTAGGTGAGACTTTAGCCGTAGAATAGGGATAAGTATAGGTTTTACAAGGATAGGTGGCTACACTATAGGGCTAGATTATGACCTTACAAGGTTAACTTGCTACTATCATAAGGGAGAGGGATGAGGTTCCTGACCTCTCTAGGCTTGGTGTCTTAGGAGAGGGACTCTCTACATCAGAGAGGAGGAGGAGCATCAAGACAAGTAACACCACCTAGTTTTACCCCTATAGCATGGTACCTAGCTACAATAGAGGAGCTATGATACTATGAGGCTATTATTTTGACACAGTGTCTAAATGAGCTCTGATAGAGTGAGTATCAAGCCAGCTTAGTAGGTGGGGCCAATTTAGTGACATCAAGGTAGTGGGAAATGTCTATATCTAGATAGATAGGGATAGGTGGTGGATTGGCAAGCCTAGAAGGTGGACATGCACCAAGATCCAATAGTGTTCCAGGAGGTAGTGGTGTCCCTGGGGCATAAATATAGCTAGATAGGTATATGAATATTGTATATCATTTTTATTCTAGCCTATGAGCTAATGCAGAGAGATGTACATTTTTGAGAGAGAGTCTTATCTATCTATATGTACACATTTGTTATGCTATGGTTATTTAACTCATAAGTTTATATATATGCAACCTTTATGTTCATGGTTTTATGATTTGATGGTTTGATGTTGATGATTAATGCTTATGATGTGATGCATATATGTGATCATGGATTATGTTTTCATTATGGATGCTTAGCTTAAGCATGAGATGGTTTGGATTTAAGGCTATGTTTATGACATACTAAATCTTAATGTGTATACATTACATTAGTAGACTTTAGACATGTGGTGGAAAAATAGTTAATGATTTGAACGTCAATGGATGTTATTGCTTTATGACACTGGTCATGGTTATGGTTGTCATTATGGTTATGTTTATGATATGCTAATTATGTTTAATGAGTATTTAAAATTTCATTATATTTAGACATGTTCTCTATGATTGTATTACTTATGGATGTGATTATCATGTACATCATGGTAATATAGATGGTTATGGATATGTTTATGGTTCTTTATCATTAATGTTTATAATAAAATGCATGAGATAGTTTAATTAACAATGCTAGATGGGAGAATAGAGAATATAATCCAGAGGTGAATGCCATAATGAAACTATCAACTATTCATGATAGGGTAGGAAGAGGGCATGATGCTTCTTTGTTGACAAGGACTAAAACAAAACAAAGTTGGATTGACTTAATGAACGTAATCCCTTCAAATGCTTAGAATTAACATTCATCAGTTAGATAAAAATGTGTCTTGACCACATGATGTCAAGTAGGCTCAAAAATTCCTTGCATATAGGGGGATGGGTGAAAATGGAACCTTATTGTAAGACTAGCATGTATCTTCTATAGGTGTCTAGAGAGTTAGTTTAAATAAGACTATGCCAAGTTATATAGACTGATCAATGCAAGTCATCTACTTATGGAAGCAGATTGTGGCTTCCACCTTATTATGCTGCTTGAGAGCTGATTACAGCTTTCAAGATTAGTTTGATTTTTCTTAGATTATAATAATGGGTCTTCTGCTAATAACTATATATGGGAAGTTGATCGATGTAGGAAGCTTCCAAGAAATTGCTATAATTTTGACAAATGCTTACTTAACCATCCTTTGAGGGAGTGGTATAAGTTTATGTGCTTTGATTAATGGTTTTTGATGGCTATCCTTTAAGGGAGTAGTCCACCTTATGTTTTGGAAATTTCTAATAAATTTTCAATAGTTGTCCTTCAAGGGATCAGTTTTTAAAAGCTATGAATGACACATGATTGCTAGGAATTTTGTTATTTTTATTTGATTGTACTTAACATAAACTTGTTTAGGTTGGATTAGTGGTTCACCTTTATGAAGGTAAAACTAGAAGCACAAGAAGATTGATTAGGTGTAAAGAGGTTTAGGTGATAATGATCATCGGGATCCATCCTGAAAAGGGGTGAAAAGTATCATGAGAACCATGCCATGGATAGAGCTGTGGTACCCATTGTTCAATATTAGGATATGAGAGTGACAAATAATCACATGATTAATTTTTAATCGATTACCCCTAAAAAAGGGGGGATGAATGTGGGTAGATAACAAGGGATGAGATTAAATTAAACAAAAGGTAGACTCAATCCTTTTTAACAAAAGAATAGGCATAAATACAAAGCATTGAGGGGCTCAGGTTCTAGATGGACTTAGAGAAAAGACAACCGATAAGCTCTTGATCCATACTTGTGAGTTATGATATAAGGTCCAAGATAATTGAAAGAAAACTTGCCTTGCTTTATTTTTTCTGTATGAGTGACATGTTGATTTTACTTTAGGATGAGATCTCTGATATTGAATTCTCACACTTTAAAGTGATTGTTATAAGTAAACTTGATACGTTCTTGGTAGACATGAAGATGGGTAAGGGCTAATAGATGATGCTCATCAAGTAGCTCAAGTTGGGCTAAATGGTGATGATGATAATCTTCCTCTGAAATAAGCTCTTGTAAAGATATGCAAAGAGAGAGGATTTGGACTTTAAGAGGCAAGACAACCTCTACTCCTAATATAAGGAAAAATAGGATGGCACCTGTATGGGTTCTAATGCTAGTATGATATGCCCACAAGGTAAGGGGATGTGCAAATGCTAATCTTGATCAGATGCATTGATCATTTTAGTTAGATGTTATTAAGAGTTTTATTAGAGTCTTCTGCCTATCTATTTGCTTGAGTGAGATAGGCTGAGGAGAAACTTAAGTTGATGTTGAATGCATCACATAGACCTTGGACTTGCTTGTTCTTAAAGGATTTACCATTGTTGGTGATAATTTTATGAGGAACATTGAAATGGTAGATGATATGATGGTTGATAAAGTTGACAATCTTTTTCTCTTTAGTTGAGACTAGAGGAATAGCCTCTACCCATTTGGTAAAATACTCGATCGTGGTGATGATATAATGGTATCGATGCAAATAATGGGGATTAATTTCTATAATAAAGTCTATACCCCATTGTGAAAAGGGCCAAAAATTGGTGGAAACATGAAGGCTATGGCTAGGTGTGTGATGAAAATTATCATGTTATTGACATTTGACACACTTCTTCACATAATCATAATAGTATTGATTAAGGTTAGGCTAGTAATAGCTAAGATGGAGGATGACCTTAGCTACAATGAGGCCACCAAAGTGTCCCCCATAGATACCATTATGCATTTCCTTGCTAGTATGGGAGGCTTCATGACTGTGCAGACAATGAAAGAGGAGACCATCAAAGCCACATTTTAAAATAATTCCTCCTATAATGGTATAGTGTGAGGTACCCTAAATAAACACTCTTTGATCATTCCAAGAAAGTCTAGAGGGAATAATGCCAAGGTTTAGGTAGTCAAAGGTTTGCTAGTACTAAAGGTCAGGTTGGGTCTCCTCCACATTGAAAATGATGGTAGAATTTTATTTGACATAAAATGATTGGGTAAGCTTATGAATAATGACATATAAATTAGAGTCTGAAGGTGCATAGGGTATTTACAAGGTGAGGGAGGCCATGGTGTTGACAAACTTATTGGTAGATCATGGGGTTGACTAGATATGGTAGTGCTCAAATGATGCTAGGAGTTCATCAACTACTTATTTGTACTACTACAAAACATCATTCTTATACTGGTAAGAGCCATTGATTTGATTGACCACAAGTTGGGAGTCACCAAATATATTGATCATTTTGATTCCTAAGGCTAAGGTGGTCTGAAGGCTTATCACTAGGGCTTCATACTCAGCCATGTTGATGGTACATTCAAAATCAAGCTTGAAGGACAAAGGAAGGGGTTCACCACTAAAGGGGATAAGGATGATACTTGCTTCCCCACCATGTTAACATTTTGATCCATCAAATAATATGGTGACTTAATAGGTAAAATATGCTTGAGATAGGGTCATAATAGACTCATTAGGGAATTCAAGAGGAGGAGGTTGATTATCTGTTAAAGGTGCTTCAACCAATTAGTTAGCAATAATGTGCCCCTTAATTGAATTCTAGTAAAGAAACTCAAGATCAAATTTTGATAAAAGCATGAGCCACTTGGCCATACACTAATTTTAGTACAACTTGGAGTGCATGTACTTGAGAGGGTTGGTGTTGGTAATGACATAAGTTTTGTGGTTAAGAAGGTAGTGACAAATTTTGGTGGCCACAAAGACTAAAGCTAATCATAGTTTTTTAGTATGAGTGTACTGAGTTTTGTACTCTAAAAGTGTGTGACTAATGTGGTACATGGCTTGCTCTCTATGTTGTTCATCTCGATGAGCCAACATTGCCCCTAGGGAATGGTCGATGGTTGAGATATATAGGTAGAAAGGTCAATCTTCCTTTGGAGGGGTGAGGATAAGTGGAGACAAGAGGTATTCTTTGAATTAATCAAAGGCTTTTTGACTATCACTATTCCACTTGAAAGAAACACCCTTCTTTAGGAGCTGGTAGAAATGTTGGTATTGATTTGAAATCTAGGAGATGAAACAATGAATGGACTGAAGCTTCCCCTATAAGCTATAGAGTTGCTTGAGGTTGGTAGGAGGAAGCATGTCTAAGATTTATTTGATTTTAGTAAGATCAACTTTGATTCCACAAAGGGAGACAATAAAACCTATAAGCTTTCCTAGCAAGACCCCAAAGTTGCTCAAATATAATTGTAAGAATGACCAAGTGATCCTTTTGGAGTTTGGATTTTTTGAGAAGGTCATCCACATAGTCTTCTACAATCTTATGGATAAGGTCATGAAAGATGTAGGTCATGACACATTGGTAGGTTGCGATAACATTATTTAACTTGAAAGGCATGACTCTATAGTATAAGTTCCCTTATGGGGTAATAAAGGAAATTTTGTGCTGATCTTAAGGGGTGATTAAGATCTGATTGTATCTTGAGAATCCATCCATGAGAGATAACATCTCATGTCTGGCTGTAAGATCAATAAGTTGGGTGATCTTAGGTAAAGGAAAGTCATCCTTGGGGAAAACAAGGTTGAGGTCATGAAAGTCCATATAAACACATGGTACCCCTATGGCTTTAGTGATAGGTATGACATTTGGGACCCATTAGGGATAGTCAATAGGCTAAATGAAGTTGAAAGATAGAAGACACTAAGGCTCTTCCTTGATGAGAAGGGCTATGTGAGGATGCATATATCAGAGCTTTTCTTTGATAGGTTTGGTGTCATAATGAGTGATAATGTTATGGATAATAATGGTAGGGTCAATTCTAGGTGTATCACTATAAGACCAAGCAAAGGCTATGCTGTAGTCTTGAAGGAAAGAGGGAAAGTCCCAAATTTTCTCAACATTTAGTGATTATCCAAGTTTGATGATGCAAGGGTTATCTAGAGTGCCCAAGTTGATATCTATGCTATATTTATTCAACATGGTTGAGGTCTCAAGAGAAAGGGATTTATGGATTAAAGAATCTAGGGCACTGAGGTAGGTGAGGGTATAATCATCATCTTGACATTGAATAGTGTTAATGGTGGGAGAGTCTTCTCCTATCAGTTAAGGATGTGTTAAAGGGATCGTTATGGTTTTCCCCTCCTTTTGATAAGTTAGGGGTTTGAGGTTGATCATATTGACAAAAAAAAGGTTAGGTGGGATGATGTCATCATCCTCACATGCAAGTGGAGGTGAGGTTGGTGAAGAAAGGGTATCTTTCTCAATAATGATGGTGGTAGGTGTTCTAGGTTGTTTGGATTTATTCTTATTAGGAAAGATGAAATGAAGTTTGTACTTCTTGTGTGGCTTCCTAATTTTGATGGTGACTAATTCATGTGGGCCATGCTCATATCATCCCATATTGAAACCTTTCTAAGCACACTGATGGAGGTATGTTTTGGAAAAACTTGGTTTATTAAGGTAAGAGAAACCAGTGGTGAATGGTCGAGGTGGAAGAGAGGTAGTAGAAGAACTAAGGAATTTGTTGAGTCCCCCATAGAAAAAATGGGTCTAGTGGATGGGATGTCCAAAGGGAATGATAGTTCTGAAATTTGGGTCACATCTTGGCTGGTTGGTAGGTTGATTGTACTCATGAGAAGTAGGGAAAGCTTCAAGTGATAAAAGGTGATATTACCACAACAAAAGGTGATGGAACATAAATTCCAAAGGGTATATGTTAGGGATTTTGTGTGAAGGTATAGAAGAACTAGTTGATGCCTCATTGGTAGAAGGAGATATGATATCTATTTTGGTAGTTGAAGGTTGGGTTTGAGCTACTAAGGGTGTGCTAGATGAAGGTATGAGGATATCATTAGGGTGGGAGGTCATATTGCATGTTGAAAAAGGACTTGGGTCAACTTGGATGGTGATGACTTGGCCCTCATGCTCAAACTTAATGTAATGGTGGAGGGTAGAGGGAACACAAACCATAAAATGAATCTAAGGTCATCCCAATAAGATGTCTTAGAATTCACCTTTTAAAACATAGAATAGTTTGGGGAGTAGGTGAGGTCCTACATGGATATGAAGGACAATATTTACCAAGGTAGTGGCCATGATATCATCTAAAGAGTGAAGGATGGTTGAGGATTCAAACATGTCATTATCTGGTAAGTTGAGTTAGTTGTAGGCGTGAGAGGAGATGATTTTTATGCTAGCTTCCCCATCAATCATGACCCATTTGATATGGGTTTGGTTGATGTAGGCAATGATAAAAATAGGAGGATTTGGGTCCTCAAGGTGGATGGAAGGTATTTTCAAATATTTGAAGGTAATAAGGTTGTAAATATGAAGGGCACCGACAAAAGTAGCTAGAGGTTGGGGGTCCTTGGGTTGGAACTCAATGGATTGTAAAGCCTCTATTAATGCTTGGCAGTGATTGGTAGAGGTAGAGATCAACTCATATAATCTCATTTTTTCTAGGGTCTAGTGAAGTTACTATTGGGGATCAACCAACAATGTTGATTACACCTATGATAAATACAAAATTAAATCAGAATGATAAGTAACTAGAATGATAAATAGCAAAGAACAAGAGATACAAGAAACCACCCTGAAAACTTGTATTAAACTCTTTATAGAAGGAATACAATTGAAGAAATTTCTTTTCTTCCACACCTCTCTCAGATGTATAGATCTCTCTCTAGATCTCTTTCCCTCAAGAGCTCTCTCTCTCAATTACAATCAACTCCAACAACCTGGAATGATTCGCATATACAATTATGTACTGTTCAATTCAACATTCTACAATAAGCTAAGAAGATCTATCCTATTATATAATAATTAGGAAACATGAGCATACAACTACAGCCATCAGATGCACCTCCTAATCAAGGGCTCTAAACAGTCTTACTAATAATAGAGATGCGGACTTAAGACTATCACTTAATCCTAACATGCAAACACTCTATTTTGTCCACGAAAATAGCTTTCTGGATGCACAGGTAACTGACGTTGGTTCCTGCCTATTTGCTTGTGACCAACGTCAGCTGATCTCTGTCAATGCTGGCATCTCCTGGTCTGCTCCTGACCGACGTCGGTCAGTCCTGACCAATGCCGATGGCTGTGTAAACCTACAACTTTGCAAAACACTCCTTTGGTGAAGCTTTTAGCTCCATCCCTTAACAATCTCCCACTTGGAGATAAATAGCTGCACCAGTACCTATACAACAACATCTTCTAGCTCCATCTTCAACTCAATCATGAAGACCAATAGAAGTTGAATGAAGATTCAACTTCTCCTTTGTAACCGGCTTGGTTAACATATCAGTAGGATTCTTATCTGTATGGATCTTCTCCAGCTTCAACTCACCATCCTCCAATACCTATCTTATGAAGTGGTACCTAAGCTGTATGTGCTTTGTTCTTGAGTGAAAGGCTGAATTCTTAGCCAAATGAATTACACTCTGACTGTCACTATATAATCTACAACTCTCTTGCTCCTTTCCAAGCTCTTCCATGAATCGTGTCATCCATATCATCTCTTTGCTAGCCTCTGTGACTACAATATACTCTGCTTCTGTAGTTGACAAGGCAACAACCTTCTGCAACTTTGATATCCAGCTAACTGCCGTTCCACCAACAGTGAAAACATATCCTGTGGTGCTCCTTCTGCCATCCAAATCACCTACCATGTCTGAATCTACATAACCATGTAGAGAATTATCTGAACCTCCATAGCACAAATGCCTACTGCTAGTTCCTCTCAGATATCTAAGGATCCACTGAATTGCTTTCCAGTGTTCCTTCCCTGGATTGGCCATATACTTACAACTCCCACTGCTTGGGCAATATCCGATCTAGTACACACCATTGCATACATTAAACTCCCTACTGTAGAAGAATATGGAACTCTACTCATGTACTCTACCTCATCATGTGAATTAGGACATTATTCTTTACTCAACTTAAAATGTCCAGCCAAAGGTGTGCTTACCGATTTTGCATCCTGCATATTGAATTGTTTCAACACCTTGTTCACATAATCCTCTTGAGACAAACTCAACCTATGATTTTCCTGTCTCTCTTAATGCTCATGCCAAGGATTTTATTTGCTGCTCCCAAATCCTTCATGGCAAATGTGTGAGCTAATTTCACCTTAAGCTCAGAGATATCCTGCATGTGTGATCCTGCAATCGGCATATCATCTACATACAACAACAGAATAATATATCTACCATTATCCAATCTCTTAAAATACACACAATGGTCAGATTGACACCTACTATAGCCATGCTCAGTCATAAACCTGTCAAATCTCAAATACCACTGTCTAGGAGCTTGCTTGAGGCCATACAAGCTTTTCTTCAATCTGCACACTAACTTCTCCTTACCTTCGACCTTAAATCCTTTCGGCTGATCCATATATATTTCTTCATCCAAATCTCCATGAATAAATGCTGTCTTAACATCAAGCTGCTCAAGATGCAAATCCTCAATAGCAACTAAAGACAGTACAATCCGTATAGAAGTCATTTTAACAACAGGAGAAAAAATCTCACCAAAGTCAATACCTAGTTTCTGTGCAAATCCTTTCACTACCAACTTGGCCTTACATCTCATCTGTCCATTCTCACCTTCTTTCAATCTATAGGTCCATCTATTCTTCAGTGTCTTCTTTCTTGCTGGCAACTCAACCAAATCCCATGTTTGGTTCTCTTTCAAGGACTCCATTTCCTCAACCATGCCACGCTCCCACTGATTCTTGGATTCTACCTGTATTGCTTCTTCAAAAATCTCTAGTTCTCCACCATCAGTTAGCAATAAATAGAATAATGAAGGGGAATATCAAATTAGAGGTTTACTTACCCTTTTTGACCTCCTGATGGGTGTCTGAGACTCATCCACAACACGTTGTCTGCCCAAATTCTCTGACAGTGACTGACCTTGGTCACCTCCAGGCCTGTAACTCGCTGACATCAGTTCTGCCTGACCAACATCAGTTCCTTCCTGGCTAACGTTGATCACTATATGACAGACATTAGTTTCTGTCCTGTCGATGTCGGTTCCTGCCTGGCTGACGTCGGTCTATGTGTTTTCCTGTTTGTGATTATATTTTCCTACGAGCTCATTTTGGACCGTTACCTCATCCAATTCTCCATTGCTCTGCCCAGATTGATTCAACTTCCTCAGCTGATCACTATACATCACTTTTTCATTGAAAACAACATCACGGCTCCTAATTATCTTGTTAGTTCCTAGATTCCAAAACCTGAAACCAAAATCTCCTGAGCCATAGCCAATGAATGTGCACCTCATAGACTTAGCATCTAGCTTCCTTCTATTTTCCTTATCAACATGCATAAAGGCTTCACAACCAAAAACTTTGAGAAATGAGATATCTACCTTTTTACCTATCCATGCCTCTTCTAGAATTCCACCATCCAGAGCTGTAGAGGGTCCTCTATTAATCAGGTACACTGCAGTGTCAACAGCTTCTGCCCAAAACTCTAAGGGCAAACCAACATGCAATCTCATACACCTTGCACGCTCCATTATTGTTCTGTTCATCCTTTTAGCAACTCTATTTTGCTGAGGTGTCCTTGGAACCATCCTTTGCCTATGGATTCCATGCATATAACAATACCAGTTGAACTTGTAGCTACAAAACTCACCACCATTGTCAGATCTCAGGCACTTCAATTTTTTGCCTGTTTCATTCTCAACCATAGCTTTCCAAATCTTAAAAGTCTCAAATACATTAGATTTCTTCTTAATACAATATACCCATACCTTTCTTGTAGCATCATCTATGAACGAAACATAGTACTATGATCCTCCAATAGAAGCAACTTGAGCCGGTCCCCACACGTCTATGTGAATAAGCTGCAACTTATGCTTCTTCTTTGTTGACCCAGTCTTGAGAAAACTCACTCTCTTCTGTTTCCCAAAAACACAGTGCTCACAAAAATCCAGATCTATGCTTTTCAAATCTGAAAGCTTACCTCTTGACTTAAGAATGGACATTCCCTTCTCACTCATGTGGCCGAGCCTAGAGTGCCACAACTTTGCATCCACATCTGAAGTGGATAATATAGAAGGAGAATTGTTAGTAACACAATTACATAAATAGAGAGTACCTACTCTCTTAACTCTGGCCAATACAAGTGCACCCTTGGTCACCTTCCAAGATTCAGCTGTGAGAGTTACTGTACAACCCTCATCCCCTAACTTTCCTACATAAATCAAATTCCTTTTCAAGCTGGGAACATGCATGACGTCTCTCAACACCCATGTGTTGCCATTCTGCATTTTCAGCTGCACTTTTACTTTGCCAATAATTTTACAAGGCTCATCATCCCCTAAATATACTATTCCAAAATCTCCATGGACATAGTCACTAAAATATTCTCTATTAGGGGTTGCATGAAAAGATGCACCAGAATCTAAAACCCAAGATTCTATATTATTATGCAAAGAGAATATTAAAGCACTTGTGCAATACTTGAAACCTTTGCTTCTTTTCCTTCATGCTGATTATCCTCCTTAGGCTTTGACCAGAAATCTCTACTTATGTGCCCTATCTTTCCACAATTCCAGCATTGTGGCTTCCTGCCATTTCTGGATTTGGATCTACCTCTCACCTTTGACTTAGACCTTGATCTCCCTTTCTTGCTCTTCTCTTTTTGCCTTCCCCTGCTCTCAAAACTTAAAGCGTTCCCTGATGTTTCCTCTGTGCTTTTCTTGCAAATTTTTTCATTCAAGATCACACTAACAACATCCTCTACTTTTAAAATATTTGAAGCAAATGCAGTATTACTAACTGCCATTACTAAGCTATGCCAGCTTTCAGGGAAAGAACATAATATTAAAAGAGCTTTAATTTCATCATCAAACACCATTTTGAATGAACTTAATTGATTTACAATTCCATGGAAATCATTTGGATGATTAGATATAGATCCACCTTCTTGCATATGCAAATTAAACAACTGCTTCATAAGATATACCTTATTAGAAGCTGAGGGTTTTTCATACAAATTTTCTAAATTAGTCATTAACTCTATCGTAGACTTTGCCTGTGATAAATTAGATATCACAATAGATGCCAGACTCAGTCTTATAGACCCCAGAGCCTTTCTATCAAGAACTTCCCATTCTTCATCATCCATGTCTGTGGGCTTCTTTGCAATCCCACCTAACGGTAAGTATAGATTTTTCTGATACAAATAATCCTCTATCTGCATTCTCCAATGTTGATAATCTTGCCATTAAACTTCTCCATTCTCAGTTTACTTTCTTCTGCCATTGCTTCTCCCACTCAAACAAAAATCTCTGTAGAAACCCTTGTGAGTAACCTGTAATCAATACACACTAACCAAATCTGAAACACCTGTTAGTCAACCTAAGCTCTGATACCACTTGTTGGGGATCAACCAACAATGTTGATTACACTTATGAAAGCAATAAACGTGGAATTAAATCAGAATGATAAGTAACTAGAATGATAAATAGCAAAGAATAAGAGATACAAGAAACCACCCTGAAAACTTGTATTAAACTCTTTACAGAAGGAATACAATTGAAGAAACTTCTTTTCTTCCACACCTCTCTCAGATGTATAGATCTCTCTCTAGATCTCTTTCCCTCAAGAGCTCTCTCTCTCAATTACAATCAACTCCAACAACCTGGAATGATTCACATATACAATTTTGTACTGTTCAATTCAACATTCTACAATAAGCTAAGAAGATCTATCCTATTATATAATAATTAGGAAATATGAGCATACAACTATAGCCATCAGATGCACCTCCTAATCAAGGGCTCTAAACAGTCTTACTAATAATAGAGATGCGGACTTAAGACTATCACTTAATCCTAACATGCAAACACTCTGTTCTATCCACGAAAATAGCTTTTGAGATGCACAGGTAACCGACATCAGTTCCTACCTATTTTCTTGTGACCGACGTAGGCCGATCTCTACCGACATTGACATCTCCTGGTCTGCTCCTGACCGACGTTGGTCACTCCTGACCGATGCCGGTCGTTCCTGACCGATGCCGGTGGCTATGTAAACCTGCAACTTTGTAAAATGCTCCTTTGGTGAAGCTTTTAGCTCCATCCCTTAACAGTTACTTGAGGATAACTCTCTCAATGGATTATATGGGGTTAGATTAGGAGGCACCTAAGATAGACACCTTAGGTTTCGTCAAGGATGAAGATGGTTGGGTGTAGTTTGGTTGGGAGTTTAAGGAGGGGTATGTCTAAGGAATAGACACCTTATCCTTCCCCTTATCTTTCTATTATATTCTTGTGACCATGTTGATAATATGGATAGAAGGAGAGGTTCAGCTAGATGATTGGTCAGATTTGTCTTCACTCCAAGGTGAGAGTGGAGGAGTAGGCAAATGTTGGGTAGGTATGGTTGGTGGTTGAATTGGAATGGGGCTCATATGAAGTTAATTTGATAATATATCATCCTTATCATAAAGCTGATGGATGATGGCTTGGAGAGCTTTGTAATTCTCTGTATCATGGCCTAGTGTCTTATGATAAGCACACACATGGTGATCATTATACTAGGTAAGTTTTGGAGCTAGAGAGTTGAAGGGTTTGATGGAAGGTAAGTTTAAATAGGAAGTTTGTAATAACCTATGGAGAATGGGTGAGTAGGACTCAGCTAAAGGTGGTAAAGGTTTAGTGGTTTTTTCTATGATAGTTGGGGTAGAATGTTGATTAGAAATAGGTTTGGTAGTAGGTGCCTTGGGTAAGGTGGTACACTTGGTTGATGGCTTCAGCTTAAGTAAGGAGGTTGATGAGCGATAAGTAGAAGATCGTAAATTAGGTAGCCTAGGTACTACTAGTGCGATAAAGAGAGGTGTGTAGAAAGAAACTATGAAGGTGTAACCAAGATGGGTAGTGGGGTTTTGATAGAGAGGATGAGCCTCTTGATCAAGGTATAGGGATGAAGCCCTATAATGGAGGGAAAAGTTAAGGGAGGCAAACTTTGGGTCTTTTAGTATTTATGTGGCTTTACCTCTTTGGTTACTTTGGTATGACATGTGGTTGGTGGGCTTGAAGAGGTTAGGTCCACTTTCACTAATGGATGGCTAAGAATTAGTTTAGGGAGGATACCACAGTTCTTGGCAGACCTAGTTGGTATGATAGAAGTGGGCTTGGTTACTTAGGTCTTGGTTGGCTTAAGTGGTTGGGGGTTGATTGGTTTAGTGGAGGTTTTAATTTGTTGGTTAGGGGGTTTGGTTGTTTGGGTGGATATGTTAAGAGGTTGGTTAATAGATGTTTCAGGCTGGTCTAACCAAGAAAGGGTTAGAGGTTTTGGTTGGATAATGTAAGGGAGACCTAATTGCTGCCAAAAAGTTGCTCAATCTATGTTAGGGTTAGAGATAAATTCTAATTTTTGTACTACCCTAGAGATGAGTTTATAGGTTGGTTTGGTTCCTTAAATGGTGAATCTAAAATATAACCCCCTAAGGGGAGGCACAGGGATGGTAACATCATCCTCTTCCTTAATTAAAGGATGCAGGGTTGAAATAGGTGGTTTTTTTATAGGAGTAGACGTGGGGGTCTCCTCTTCAGGAATGATCTCTGAAGGGGAATTGGTTCGCTTGGTAGCTAAAGGTGTAGGTGAGGTGGAGATGGTTGGTTATTCTAGTGTATTGGTTCAAAAGGTGGTTAGTGGCTCCACTACCTTAATAATTGGATGGAGAGGGGAAAATATTTCCTTGGTTTAAGTGTCTTAAATAAGGGAAGGTGACTCTACCACCTTAATAGATGGAGGAGGTAGAGGATCAGAAGATTGGGTACTAGGTGGTTTGATAATGATTGCATCAAGGACCATGCTAAATTTATGGGTATCATGAGAACACTTGTTGTTTCTCTCATTATTAGTAGGAGCATGGTTTGGAAAAGGTCACCTAAATATATCAAGGGCTTGGTTTGATGGTACATTGGGGTTATCCAATGCGAGCTCACCCTTATCAATGAGGGATTTGACAAGGCTCTTGAAAGTGTTTCACTTACTGACATCATGTCTTATCACTTGATGGAAGGCACATAGATCATTCTCATTGTACCAACTAGGTGTGGGATGAGAGGAGTTAAATTATTGGGGTGGCTTGATAGGAGGAAGTTGAATGATATTGGCTTTCAATTACTTCTCCAAGATGGAAACATAGGATTCTAAGTGGAGTGAATTGCCTCTGGTTGTTCTAGGTTTGGTTCCTTAGGTTTTGCTTTGAGTAACTAGAGGGATTGGATTGGTTAACAGAAGGTGGAGGAGTGACCTTTAGGACAACTACATTCATGGTCCCCTTATTCTTGGTGTTGGTATTGGGTTGGTTGTTTGATTTGGAGGAAAAGGCCTCATTGGTTTTATAGGTTGAGTTCTTATTTTTGAGCTTAAGCTTTCCTTCATCAATGGCTCAGTTTTCCAACTTATGTGTCATGGTGAAAGATTCATAGAAGGTTCAGAAGCTTTGGATAGGTAGTGTAGAAGAGATATGTTTGGCACATGCCTAAACAAAGAGTTATATGAGTTCATGTTAAGGTATAGAGAAGGATAAATGGTTGATTAGACTCCTCTAATGAACCAAAAAAAATTCAATAGATTCATCCTCAAAGTGAAAAATAGAATAGAGATCGGTAATAAATAGCTTCTTGGAGATGTTAATAGAAAAGTGGTCCAAGAAGGGTTGGGCTAGTTGAGTAAAGGAGAAGATGGAATGCTTGGGTAAGGAACTATACCAATCTAATGCCAGACTAACTAGAGACATGAGGAAGGTGTAGAGGAGAAATACATCATCATAGGTGATGAGATAACAAGCATGTTTAAATGCCTTAATGTGTTGTTGGGGATCCTCCTTACTTTAAAAATTAAAAAACTTGGGAAGTTCTCATTGGGGAGGATATGGTTTAATAAGTACATATGGATGGATAGGCTCATTATAGATTTGGTCATATGATAAGATGTTGTGAGCACCCAAAATGGATGACTCTAAGGTGGTCATCTTGTCCATAAGCATCTTCATTAGGTCAGCTTGGGGTTGTGTACCCAAAGGGTTATAAGATGCATATTTATAAGGTGGTTGAGAGACATACAAATAGTAGGTATAAGGTTAGGAGGCTAGCACATATGGGTAAGTGGATGTTAATGGTTGGGTAGAAGACATATAAGGGTAGGTAGAGGTAGGTATTTAGGTAGTGGGTACATGCCCTTATAGATTAGGGATGTAGCCATAGGTTGATCTGAGGGGTGATTGTTGGATAGGAGTGATAGTTGGGTTGGTGATCGATGGAAGGGTGGTAACCCTTGTATTGATCAGTGGAAAGGTAGAGGGTATTGACACCACAAGGATTTGAAGTAGAGTGGTGGTTTACTAGTTGAAGGTAGATAGAGGAAGGTTGGTAGTGCTAGAGGTAGGTATTCCTAGAGTGGAGGAGTGGTTATTAAGAGTAAAAGGTATAAGGGTGATGGTAGTTTGGGTTGGTTGGTTTTTAATGATAGTCTTAAAGGGGTTGTTCATTAATGAGGAGGCTTGGGTAGTTAACATTTGTGTAGTAACCATGGCAATGGAGGTACTCCCCATGAGATGGGAGGTGGATTTATAGATGGGGTTAGAGCTAGAATAAGGTAAGATGTGGTTGTAAAGTAATGTTGTAAGGTTATATGATTGTTATCTAGGAAAGCAACAAAATCCATGTCTCTTTTAGAAACCTCTTGAGGGAAGGTTGGATTTCCCAAAGGGTGAGGAGAGTCTGCTGGTTTGGAGGTATAGTCCATGGATGAAGAGGTGGAAGAGGTAGGTTGGCTTGGTGATAGGTTTTGATCTGCAAGGTCTTTATGCTATTGGCGAGTGAGAACCATGCAAGATAGGGGAGATAGAAAGGACAAACAACCTTACTACTCAAATAAAGAGAAGACAAGGAAAGATAAAAGAAATCTAATCACACTCTAAGAGAGATGTTAAGCCCTAGAATTTTATTTAATCTTAATTTTGGATTATGCTTTAATAAGTTATGCATGACTGAAATTGGTTTGTAGATAGGGTACTAGAGAGGAAGTCTAAGGTTGGTTTCAAGTTGTGTTTTAGGTGCTAAAAAACAATCTATATTAGAACCAATACATGGCTTGGTATTGGGGCCTACCCCCTCACTTCACACACCACCATGATAAGGGTTTCAAGTTTTTAGCCAAAATATATTGATATCTAGAGATTATACTTAACCAGAGAGCTGAGTTGGTCCTCCCCTTGGTAATAACCTCCAAGTAAGATCATCAGGAAAGGGTAAGGTTACTGCTAGGTGATGAAATCCTAGTTGGGCTTTATCTCAAGTTTGTTTGATGGTTAATTAGTGAAATTGGTTTAGTTTAGTATGTGCAATAAAGAGTGAAGCTACGATGGATTACTTTGCTTTTAATTTTAAGCTATGTGAACTAAAATTTCAAGCAATCAATGTATTCACTTAATTTTAAGCTAAAAAGAAGCTTTCAATTTCATTAATGAGAAAAGAATAGAGAGAATGCAATAAAAAAAACCCAAGTAGAGACACAAGGGTCTCATAGGGTGTGCCAGAATGTTTCAATGAATTTTTTGCTTATTAGTGGAAAGATAAATGAAGTAAGAGTATGGTTAAAAAACCTAATTGATACTACGTGCATTGAATCAGAAGACTATGAAGAGCTCCTCTTTGGCTTGGGAGGATGACCTACAAATAAGAAATCACTAAAACAAACTTATTTGTTATATAAATAGTTGGGTGGATTGCCTAGAAATAGATAGATCTTGGAATCAAGAGCTTCCTTAGGGGCTATCAATCCATACATTTTAAACAATTAAGCTTATAAACAAAAAAGAAAGGTACTTGCATCAATGAATCAAATGGTACTAAAATTATATACAAGAGTGTTTACTAAAAAATATGCTAGAAATGATTAAATTAGTGACAAACTAATTAATACTAGTGCCAGAGGGTTGGGGTATGCTTCAAAAAATCAAAAAGAGGTCTTAGGACAGGCAAGAACACAGAAAATTAGGTTTGATTGGTTGTAAATAGGTGAAATTAGCTTACTAATTTTTTATGCCATAATGGCCACTGGTAGTTGGGATAACCATTGATGGTTAAGGTGACAATCAATAGTTAAGGTGACCATCGATGATTGGGCAGAATATCAACAGTTGAGTCAACCATCGATAGTTACTATGTGAAGATCTAGGTTGGTAATTTGGGTTGATTGATGAGATCTAAAAGATGGATTGTGAGAGGTGGGTAAGGCTTGAGTTGGTTAAGAAATGGAAATAAAGTAAATGAATATTGAGAATTAAGTACTTGCATTACCATTAGTTGATTGAGGTGGATGATCTGTTGGTGGAATCTAGTTTGATTCAGATAGAGTAATGGTACTTGAAGGCTTGATAGAGAGGCAACAACAAATTGACTCTCTAATACAATTGCTAGATCATTGGATTGTTGATGGTGATTGACCTACAAAAGAAACTCCTAGATGTACAAGTCTCTTGGTAATGATGTTTTGTAGATGGATTTTCACCTCTTTGCTACTCTCTTATAAGTAGGGCAAGAGAGTTGTAACATCAATTGAACTAGGCCTTCTAAATTTAACTCATGTATGAAATGGATCACAACCATAATTAGATGGGCTATAATTAAAAAATTAAGGTGGGTATTTTTACATGCTAAAAGTTAAGGAAGTATACCCTAACCATCGATGATCAGGGTGACCATCGATGGTTACCCTGACCTTCAGTGGTCGAGTGTCAAGGGGTAAAAAGGGATAAAAGGAAGGGTTAAGCCAATTAAGTTAAATTGACTATGGGATAGGTTTGTCAAGGGTCAAAAGGCTAAATGTTCTCAACATGGTTTAGGGGGTATTTTGACATTCAAAATCATAGTGTGCAGGTTTTTGGTGTCTACACATAGGTCTAGATATATTGAAGCTTTGATACAAGCTATGGAGGAACAAAAAGATTATATTCATTCCATGTATGAAATACATAAAAAAGATTCATATTTATATAGTAATATGAGATCATAATAGATCTTATAAATTTAGAGAGACAAAACCAACGTCAACTGAATATATCCCAAATATTACATAGGAGAAAAAATACTAAGATTAAAAGATATTTCAGATTTACTAACCTAAATAACCCAAAAACCTAACTAAGATAAATAATCATATACTAATTAAAAATAATTATGAGTAATTAAATATTACTCATTTATTTATAATGGTGAATTAATCACCTTAACAAGGGAAATATAACTCATATAATGAATTTCCTATAGTATCTTATATGCCCCAAGAATGATCAGACATCTATATAGCTCATGGGAGGTGGCATACCCATAATTACAATGATTTTAGCTTGATCCACCAAGATCCCATCACTAAATACTACATGTCCTAATAGGAAACCAAAAGGTGTGAATAACAATAACTTATTCATTTTTTAGTACAATGCATAAAGCTCAACATTGTTCTAACATAAGTCACATCTTAGACTTCTATTCCTTGAACAAGGAAAAGACAACCCAATAAACTTCAATAAAATCATGTATGAAGTCTTTGAAGGCAATGGACACCACCCTAGAGAACACAACCCCCCAAGGCATTCTTCCATCTAAATAGCATTACCTTATATGTAAAAAAATCCCCACTCTATTGTAAATGTTATTTTGGCTTGATCCTCTATTACAATTGGGATCTAATAGATTCCACATAACCCATTTGTGAAAGAATGAACTTCATGTCTTGTGACTAACTAAAAAAAATCATCTATGAAATGAATTATAAAATGATCATTTATGCAAACATAATTTAGCATATGGTAATCCCCACATACTCTAATTTCCCTAGACTTTTTAAGCTACACTACCATTAAGCTGACCCAATCTACCTTTTCCATTAGATATATAATGTTAATGTCTTTTATGTGATCCAATTTATACTTTAATTTTAGCTTCATGTTGGGGTTAAACCTATATGGTCACTTCTTCACAAGATCTATGCACTCCTTTAGTTCTATGAGTATCTCTCCTAGATAAGGTTCTACCCCTTTCACTTCTATGAATATTCTTGGAAATACATCCTGATAATCTCATAGTAATCGCAATGCTTCTAAAATATCATTCTACATCCAATAGTCACCCAAAGTTGTAGGTTTTAGTGTTTATTATGTCCCAATATTTCCTACCAACTTTTTTAATGGATCTTGATATATATTTTTGGAACCACTTGGAATGGACTATTGTATTATTTTGTGCCCTTCTTGCTCTGAATATTAATATTTCATAGTTATTGGTCTTCATTTTGGTCTTTGAATTTGTCTTTAGGATCCTCCACTTCCCGCTCTAGTTCAAAAAAATCCTTTAAATATAATTATTCATCACTATCATTGGACTCTATCAATTCTTCATCATTTGTGATCTTATTGCATGGTTTGATAAAAACCTATTCCTTATGTTTGCTTACCTTATAATTTTAGATAGATACATTCAAATATTTAGCTACTTATTAGTATGAAGATAATTTTATTATAGTACATAAGTATTCTACACCTGAGGATTCTCATCCTCAAAAACAAAAGTATGAAATAAATTTTTTTGTACGTACAACCAATTCTTTGTCTCCTATATGCATTACTGGTGTATGTACCAAGATATTAGAAGTGCTACCAGAGTATATCTAAATACACGTACCCAATATTTAGGTCTACACTCTACATAAACCATACATCCACACACTTATGAATGTACATTTCTGAACACTATCCTTCCCAGAAAAATACAATTGTTCCCTGACATTAGGTGTATTTGGAATTAAGCATGTAGTAGTTCATAAACCTCATACCATTTTAATTAGTTTATCTTGTGGACTTCCCACCAAGTTTAAATAACTATTTTTAGTGCATAGTTTAGTGCACTCACCCTCTAATCTATTTTCAACACATGATGTTATAGCTTTAAAAAATTGATTCAAGTCATTAGTTGTAAATTATTGACGAAGTTATCTTTATGTGGTGAAAACCATATGCATTGGGTATACCTCATGATCTCACCTTGAATAATTAAACATGTAATTATTTGATTCACCATTGATTATGATCTAGAGGATATTTTTAATGTTCCTTGGTTTTCTTTAAACATGGTCCATTATGTAGAGATCATCAATAACAACTATTAGAATGCAAATTTGGGACATCATATGCTTCAGTTATCATTGGTCAAAGTTTGGTCAAAAAGTGGTCAAAATAAAAAAATGATGGTTTTGTAACATTTATGAACTAGTTCCGTGGATTAGAACTCATCACAAGCTTTTTGACACATTTTGAATGGAACAATTTTGAGTTCATATGCAGAAGTTATGGCCTATTGAAGTTTTTAAGGAACAAGGGAAAAATGTGTAGGTACAGTGATTGGACATGCACGTGGTACAATAGATTATTGACATGTAGACCAATGAAATCCTCAAATTTTGAGTGTTTACAATAGATCCAAAATATTCTCCAAGATTTTAGATATATCCCACTTCCTCAGTCTTGAGAAATGGGATTAACTCCATGAATATCTCTTTCCCCACAAATGTGGGATATTTCCCATATAAATTGGGATATCTCCCATAAAAATTCATGGGAGTTTTATCCAAAGAGAAAGATATGAATGGTGGTTTGGCCAATTGACCCTCATTTAATTGTCATGCCCTATTTTGGGAGATAAGTCTAAGAAGATTAAATAAAGTCTTGTACATAAGGATGTATAATGAAGAAATCCATAATTGGTGGGTTTTGAAAAACTATATAAACCCATGAACCTCATTTGTAAACTCATTCCAAGAGAAATCCAAGAGAATTCAAAGAGAACTATAAGTTCTCACTTAAATTTCAAGTATTTTGAAGCAATCTTTTCAACTCTTCCATTCTAAGGTTTTGGAGCATTGAAAGAGCATTGTACAGGACTATAAAAGATTCGATTCTCTATTATTTGTAGGGTGTTATTAATTCAAGTATTGTAATAATAGATATATTAGAAGAATTAGCACTAATTAGAGGCCATGAAGGAGGATCATGATGATGAATGATGTTTATTCTGACTTATCTCTGTGTAGAGACTCTTGGATGCTGTGCAGTAGAGGAGAAGTCAACAGGAAGGTGTGAAGCAGGGAGGCCATGCCAGAACATTGACCAAGCCTTCCAAGACTAGTCTCGATCTCTACAGGACCGATTGGCACTTGAGTTCATGATGGATTCATAATAGCTTTATAAGTTTTAAATTTATAATTATAAATGGATTTTTATAATGAATTGGTTCATCATTTAGAGAACCCAGAGACATAGGCATCTGTTGAACTCCATTATCAACTTGTGTGCAGTGTTCATTATTGCTTACATTGCATTATTTTTAGTTGATTATATTTTTAGAGTTGAATTTCATAATTAAAACTAATCCACCTATAAGGATCCAATAAGTAAATTTTTTAGAGTAGGAAATATACCTTTTTATGGATCAATTTGGTATCAAAGTAGTTTGAATGCATGATTTGATTTTAATTGCATAGCCTATTGATATTAGTTTCAATTACTTGTAGATATTTTGGACTTGTTTAATCTTTTAGTGCAGTGTGTAGTTGTTGGAGATATAGGTTGTTTGTAGGAGTAAGAAACCATGGTCAAATCATTGAAGTGTGAAAGGCTTGAAGAGCTCAAAGCATTCAATCAACAGATCCAAGATGAGAATACTTTCCTAAGATCCAAATTTCACTCCTTAGAAGAGGAGGTCAAACAATTGAAAGTTGATTTGAAAACCAAGGATGAGATCTTAGCATAGTTACAAAGTCATGAAAAAAAGGAGTTACCTTCCACCACAGATGCAAAGACCATGATGGACGATTGCACTGTAAGTTCACCATGTAACATTTCCTCCTAATCAGTTTTTGATGTAGTTTTTGATGATTTTGAGAAACACACCAAAGGTATTGGATCAAAACTAATATTTAAAATGGGTTTTGATGGAATAGGTCTTGAAAAGAATAGCCAATGTATTACTATTTTATTTAAAATGGATATTTTTTAAAATAAACCATTTTTGAAAACAATTAATTAAAAAGAATTGAATTTTTAAATCCGAATGTAAATTGTCTATTTTTTTTTAATATGAATGTTTTGTAAACTCATCTAACTTTATTATTTAAATAAAACATTCTATTTGTATTTTATCTCTTTGAATAATCCCTTAATTAATTTCTCAGATATCAATGAATAATTTAAAACTGATATACTGATGGAAAGCTGAAAATAAAATAGAGACTAGATATTGTTTATAGAGTTCACCAATTGGCTATGTCCCTAGGTTCATTCGAATTATTCCATTATAAAAAAGATGTAAATACAAAAATTTAAAACTTACATCCCTGAATGGTTTATGAAACTTGCAGCTCTGTGTGAGATGAAGAACTCATATGTAACACGTAAAATGTTCTTCTCTTCAGCCAAACAATAACCTGTAAATACTTATAATTCTCTTGTATGGGCTATTAATTATCTCAACATGAGGAAAATAATACTCTTTAAGGATCTATAATATATTATTGGCTTTCACAAATATCTCTTTGATTAATGCAAATAAAAAAAGATTTTAAAATAGGCAAAATGATCTCAATCGAGCTATTCCAAAATTTTACCTCTATAAAAATAAACACGGTCAATCCTCTGGATTTAATAACCTGTGTTTTCTAGTATAATAGACTCCATGTCCCTACTTCGAATATTTTTTGAAATTCTTTCTCTGTATAGAAAATATACAATCTATATATTTCTCTATTCTCTATCTCCAAAATATAAAAATTATCAATATAAAATAAAATAAAGTTGTTTTTAGCTAACATTGGCTAACAAACTTCTTTATCCCAAAGTACACTTATGTCTCGTAATTACCTTACATGCATTTTAAATGGAATAAAATCTCATAAAAAATGGGTAGTTTAATGCCATACTTTATTTAATAAAGTTCTTCCCATAAATAACATAACTTCCCACCAAAACTATGGACCACACAAAAGACAAGTGAAAAAGGTGGGTAAGGCTTAAGGCATGCATGTCAAGAGTTTAGCGTGGATTTTAATGCCAAACATATTCCATGTAAACAAATTCTCCCCCCATGAAAAGCGCAAAAGAAATCCACATGGGAAAAGGTAAAGTGGGGTATAAAGTTTTTATTTTTTTTAAAAAAATAATATCCCATGTTTTTAAAAACATATCCATTTATAAATAAAAACAAAGAATGACCATCCTTGTGGGAGTGGGGAATATTAATATTTGGGACTTAGGTTTTAAAATATCTAATGGAATAATCAAAGCCATAAATAGGATATTTAAATTGGACTTTAATTAAATTTGGATTTAATATCCCATAGTTATTAATAACCATAATAAAATAGGATATTAGTAATATTTTAAAAAGGGAGGAATTATGATGGGAATAATTAGTTATGTGGAAAGAATATTTTGATGGCATTAGCAAAATTATATGGTAAAGTTGATAACAAGGTAATGTGGGTAAAAGTCGATTTGGTCACACATCTGTAGCATAACACCTATCAGTAACATAACAAAATAATTATAATATAAAAAGTAATTTTATAAACTCTTTATATTTTTTCCATGTGTCGACTTTCCATTGTGACACTTATCTTTTCCACATTTTTCCAAACCATATGAAAATCCTTGAGATTAGAGGATCATCCTCGTTTTATAGGTTTGGGTTACATTAGTGAGTGAATGGAAATTGGAGAGAATTCTAAATCCATTAAATGAAGACAAGCTTTCAACAGCGAAGTGCTTACGCCACTAGTATAGTATAATTCCTCCATTCAAAGGAACAAGTCATCACATCAAGATGATGAAAGGTGTAAATGATTGACCACAAGATTTAATGAAATTCCACCTCCTTATTTTCACACTCAACATAGAACTAAATAGAATTATGTAAATTCTAAAAATTCTAATCCTCTAATTCAGTATAAAAAATATGGTTATGATATACAAAAAATATGGCATGCTTTTCCTTGCACTTTTTGTGGGTTAAGTAAGCATTCTCTTGCCAATTATTGGAAGGGAAGGTCATTCGCTGAAGAAGTTGATGCCTTTCATTAGAAACAAGGCAAGTGCTAAAGACCAATCTCATCGTTCAGAGGTAAGAAATGGAAAATGTGATTCCTCATCCAAGAAGGAGGCCAAGAGGAAATTTTATTATCATTGTCATGTGAATGGAAATCAGGTTGAGCAGTGTTGGAAACTTCATCCATCTCAAAACATGAAGACAAAGATGAAATACATACCTATTGAAAAGGTAAATGAAGTTCTTAATCCACCATCAATTGATGAGTCAACCTAGGTATTTACTGAGGAAATAAAACCACCTAAATAGGATAATCCGATAAACTAGGTTGGTAAGAAGTTCCTTAGTTTTATGTTTGCATAGCTAGAATTGTAGATTAACATGAATATTTTTCAAATCATCTTTGGAATTTTTGATGATTGATGAAAGGAAAATTAGCCAATGTTTCAGCTTTGAATATTTTTGGAGTAACCAAATGAGGAGAATCTTGCAATAGGTTTATCATGCTTGGTTTTTCTCACATTTTAATTAACTCCACTATAAAGTTGACAATAGTATATGCAAGTTGTTTGGGATATGTTTAGTGTACCTACTTGATACTTGTAATTGAAGTAGATGTTGTTATGAAATCGCATCTGATGATGGAATGTTTAGGATGCAGTTCAAGACCCATACATGGGCAAAAATTTATCTATAATTGTACCAAGTGATATTTTGTATTTATAGGCATTTCACTATTTTTAGAATGCAACCAATGATATAGATAAATTCTACTATCCCCACGCTATACAAGATAGCTTATTCACTAGCTTATCACCAAATTAGTCAGACACTTGTCTCTTTGACATTGAGATGTCTTTTTCAAGTTGATCATTTTATCTGATCTTGTGCTTACAGTGAATTGATGATTTTCCATAGCAAAGGAATTGCATAGCCTACCCATATCAGAATAATAGTTTTAGAGGCCATATAGTCCACTATAGAGATCTTTATGAGGCATTGCAAATAACCAAATTTAGTACCAGAAAAATGAATGTGTTAGCTTTTGGTGGAATAAAAGCCTTCTTAGTGGGGAGGCATGATCCATAGGATACTTTTAGATGTTTCCTAATTTTATTTAAATGTGTTTCATTATGTAGAGATCATTAAGATCTTTTCAACAACTTTTAGAATGCAAAAGGGGACATTATATGCTCTAGTTATCATTGGTCAAATTTTTGTCAAAAAGTGGTCAAAATGGAAAGATTTATGGTATTAGAACATTTTTGAACTAATTCCATGGCATATAAATCATCACAAGCTTTCCAACGCATTTCTAATGGACTAATTTCAAGTTTGTATGTAGAAGCTATGGCTTGTTGAAGTTTTTAGGCAACAAGGAAAAAATGTGTAGGTATGGTGACTAGACGTGCAAGTGGTCCAATAGATTCTTGATATGTGGACCAATTAAATCCTCAAATTTTAAGTGTCCACAATAGATCTAAAATATTCTCTAAGATTTTATACAAATCCCACTTCCTAAGGCTTGAGAAATGGGATTAACTCCATGAATATATCTTTCCCCACAAATGTGGGATATTTCCTATATAAATTGGGATATATCCCATAGAAATGCATGGGAGGTTTATCCAAAGAAAAGTATATGAAGGGTGGTTCAACCCATTGACCGTCATCAATTTACCATGCCCCATTTTGGGAGATAAGTCTAAGAAGCTTAAATAAAGGATTGTACATGGGGATGGATAATGAATAAATCCATAATTGGTGGGTTTTTAAAAACTATAAAACCCATGAACATAATTTATAAACTCATTTCAAGAGAATTCCAAGAGCACTCCAAGATCTCATGTACATTGCAATTATTTGAGAAGCAAACTCTGCAACTCTTCCATTCCAAGGTTTTAGAGCATTGGAGGAGCATTGTGTGGGACAAAGAAAGATCTGATTCTCTATTATTCATAGGGTGTTATTAATCCAAGTATTGTAATAATAGATATATTAGAGGAATTAGCACTACTTGGAGGCTATAGAGGAGGATCATTTTATAGAGCTGATGACTAACACCTATCTTGACTTAGCTCTGTGTAGAGACTCTTGAAGGATGTGCAATAGAGAAGTCAATAGGAAGGTGTGAAATAGGGAGGCCATGTTGGAATATTGTGAAAGCCTTTCAAGACTAGTTTTGATCCCTGTAGGACTGATTGGCACTTGAGTTCATGATGGATTCATTATAGTTTTATAAGTTGTAAATTTGTACTTATAAATGGATTTTTATAATGAATTAGTTCATCATTTAAATAATCTAGAGACGTAGGCATCTAATTGAACTCCATTATCAACTTATGTGTAGTGTTTATTATTACTTACATTGCATTATTTTCAATTTATTATATTTATAGAGTTGAATTTTGGCATTAAAACTAATCCACCTATAAGGATCCAATAAGTAAAATTTTTAGAGTAGGAAATCTACCTATTTATATATCAGATTGAAGACAGTCTCCTAAGGTAAAATACCTTTCATTGGTTTGTGTAGTCCAAGTTTATTAAACCTAATTTTTACATGAAATATAATTCTAACTTAGTCATCACACCAAAGGTGACCTACATTCATCCATTTGAAACTACAAAAATAGTGCCTTTATGATCATAAGTCTAGATGTAAATTATTTATTTTATTGTAGTTGTTGTTGAGGCTATTTTTATAGATGGAAAAATTTATCTTTTATAGCTCAAAAAGCATTATCCTTATATTTTTTACCCACCTTGAACCAACTATAATCTCCATATGCCAACTCTATGTCTTACAATGTTGCCTGTAGGTTCCTCATTTCAACCACCAAAGTATCCACTGCTTGCAACCTCATTTGGGTTGCTACTACTACTCCTCATCCTCTACCTACCATGATTTATATCTTCCCAATATCTCCATGGATTTTATACCAAATGATACAAAGGATAGGTCAATTGTCTCACCCTTTGTTTTGTGTCAAAATGTACTTCCTTAACAAAGACTTAAATGGTCATTCAATATTTCATGCATGTTCTAACTATTTCATGAGATATAGTACCTTTGTTATGATCATTATGATATTTTAAAATATATAATTCCATTTACTTCACTCTTTTCTAACCTCTTTACATTCCTAGAAAACTTTGCATTCATAGAACATAGGCTAATAGCATTTTTTGTAGTATTCATGATTATACGGAACTGTACGAAGCTTTGTTGAAAAAAAATGAATGATTTAGGTACCCTTTATCCTTTATCACATTTATATTAAATTTAACACTCAAAATATTCTTTTAATCCAATTTACTATCCCTTTTTAGCTTGTTGTTTAGGCCTAATTAGGCTTTGTTGACCCTACACATACATAGACCTCTCTAACTATACTATCATGTACAAAATAGAATAAAAAACTCAAGAATATCTTACCCTAAATTTATACCTTGAAAATGATAAATTTTATTAGGTTTCCATTGGTTGAATATCCTCAAAAATGCATTTGAATTTTAAAACCCTAGTTCAAGGTTATTGGCGATTGTAGGTGCCTGAGAGCACTGAATTTGGGATTTAGGGTTCCTTAAAGAGTTTTATGACCTGTGAAGTTTTGTGAAGGCATGTATCAACCTCCCACACATTTCCATACATTATTTTTTAGGATCAAGGCCTCTTCTCATCTTTTCTATTAAGTTTTTTGTCCCACTATGTAAACAAACACAGTCTATAAGTTATTTTAAAGCACTATCTTGAAGTTTTGCCTTCTGACAATGGTTTTTAAATCCCCTCCAATGTAAATAAACATTAATTCAACTCCTCACTTATTTTCATTTCTTCAAGAATCAAATTTAAAATATCTATTCAATAATTATATGAAGGTATTGGATTCACTATACACATACTTATAGTCTACATGCTTTACCAGGGTTGTTTGAACAATAAGATTTATACAAAGTGTTTTATACTTTGTCCATGTTAATAAAGTATTTAAATAAATCCAACAAACTAAATGAAATCCTTTCTCAATCCTCATTACACCTTTGTTACATACAAAAGTGACCCTTGGCCCATGGTATGATCCTTGATGTCATTATTCACTTTTTTTTAACTATTTGCCACCTTAAAAACTTCTAAACCACTTCCTATAACATCCTTACTATGCAAAATTATTCAAAAATTCAAACTAGGCAAAATGGTGGGAAAACTAAATTTGAAAATTTAGACTATCTTATCACTTGTAAGCACTTGAAAAGCATTATAAGTTGCCTAATAAGACTCCTTACACATTTTAAAATATTCTAAACATGCCAATTAATTAAAAAATATTGGCCAATCTAAAATTACTTGAATAAAACATCAAATTGAGTCATCCACATAAGATGCTCCTGTATCATACTCTTAATTTATGAAAAGAAACTTTCCCTAAAATTTTGTCAACTCATTTTGATCTCCCCAACATTCCTCTCTCTGGTTATCTCCTTCTATGCAATGTTATACCTCATGGATACTAAGGTCTATGAGTATCACATAGACCTATTTGTGCTTTGACCAACTCCACCTTGCTTACTCATTTGAGGTGGATATCTTACATAGTGATCTTCAACCTAACCATCTTCAGCACCTAGTCCTTTTCTTGCAACCAACTTGTACATGGGACACACACATGAAAGAAAATAAACTCTTGGTTATTTTCTTAGAAACCACTCTCTTGATTTGGCATGCTTATCATTGTTAAACTTATATCTATTATCTTTAGAATGGCTGTTGATAGTTCCTTCTTTTCCTATACAAGGTCCTCAAACTCTGTAACTTCTTTATCCACTTTTTTCTACTATCCACTCTTCACTTTATCATTGTCTTCTTTTTCCATCACCAACTCCCTCAACATGGCTAATTTCTCAATAAATCCTTCTAGATACCCACTCTTTTATATGAGGTTCAAATGATAGGACAATTTTGTAAATAACTCCAAATGTTAGTCTAAAAATAACTTACCTTACTGGTTTGAGTGTAATATCTCCTTATTGCTTACCTTTAACTCATCAACTATTGCATTCTTTTTTTTACAATGGCTTGGAAACTTGTAATAACTTGTCTCCTTCTTGGAACTTGCTTGAAACTATCATGTTCATATCCTCCATGCTACTACAACTATCTTTCTTTGGCAGGTATTCCTTCTCTTCAAATAACATGACATTACCTGGTGTCTCTCTCCATACATTATCCTTCAATGGTTTTAATGTATGCTTGCAACCATCCTTTTCAATGGTATAGGTGTTGGCTCTCCCATCATGAAATTATATCCTATCATACTATAATGGTTTCCAAAGAATGATGTGGCAAACATCAATGGGAATGACATCACATTGTATGCTATCCTTGTATCTGCCTATCTACAAGTCTACATAACACTATTCACTCACTAAGAATTGATAAATGTTTTAGATCCAAGAAACCTTGTATGGGTTTAGATGTTTGCTCCTTTAAAGCTTAGTTTAGACACCATCAATGAAGAGACTAAGTTATCTATACTACCATTGTCTACTATAACTTTGAATCACTTACCTTTAATCTTGCACATGGTTTAGAATAATGTTTTTATTTGTGGTGGTTCTCTCTCTTCTTGTCTGGTCTTCAATAAAACTCTCTTACTTAGTAATCTTTCACCTATTTTAGGCTCCTCCACATAGTTAGTAAATGCATCTACATTCTCCTCTTCTTGTTCCATCACCTGATTTCCACTCTCACTCCAAGAGTTACCACTTTGCACATCTTAAGGACACTCATAAGACCTATACCCTACAAACTTGTTACACTTGAAGCACTTACATACAAACCAACCATTGCCTATTCCTCTACCATAGGATCTACCACCTCTATTGCCATAACCACCTCTATTTGATGATCTTGAAGCCTCTAGACTGTTGCCCAACCTCTTTGATTTGACCTTGCCATTAACTTCTATTGCTTGGCTGGCCTCTTCCTTTTTATTGGCCTCTTTCTCTATAGATTATTCAACCTCTACCTATATTCAATTGAATTTACCTCCTTGAAAACTTCTCTTCTACCCTCAAGGCTACTTGATAATCCTAATCAATAGTCCTAGGTGCCAAAATACACAACTCATTTTAAATGGCAATAATGTATCTAGCAACCTTCTTAACATCATATTCTATATGACTTGTTCGAATGGTCAACTTGTGAAACTCCTTTGTGTAATATTTCATTATCCTATCTTTCTACCTAAAGTTTTATAGCCTCCTAATTAAGTGTGTCTGGTAATCGTTAGGAATAAACTTGCCCTTCATCTTGGCCACCATTTTATTCCACGACCTTATCTTGTCTTTGCCTCTTCTTCCTCTCTCTTCCTAGATGCCATCCCACCAAAAGGAAGCATGACCATTAAAACTTGTTAATAAAAACTTAAGCTTATTATTTTACTTCACCTCCTTGTAATCAAAGCATTTATCCATGGTTGTGATATGGTCAATCAATTCCTCCACATTAAGACTGCCCTCATACATGGGCACCTCCATCTTAAGCTTTGAAGTTATCCCAAACACTACTCTAATGAATATATATTCAAATATTCCTTAATATAATTCCTCTATTGATTCTTCATGAGGAATCTCATCCTCACCATCACTTATATCACCCCTATGTTTCTCTCTTCACTGTGTCGACTCCATGGCTTAGAAATTTGTCTGTAGGTTCCTCATTTCAACCACCAAAGTATCCATTACTTGAAACCTCCTTTGGGTTTCTACTTCTACTCCTCATCCTCTACCTTACATGATGTATGTCTTCTAAATATCTCCAAGGCTCTAATACCAATTGATGTAGAGGATAGGTCAATTATCTCACGCTTTGCTTTGTGTCAAAATCTACTTCCTTAACAAAGGCTTAAAGGGTCATTCAATGCTTCATGTATGCTCTGACTATTCTATGGGATATATTAAATTAATTATGATATTTTTAAATATCTCATTCCCTTTAATTCACTCTTATTTAACCTCTTTACCTTCCTAAACAACTCTGTATTCACAAAACATAGGCTAGTAGCCTTTTTTGTAGTATTCATGATTGTAATGAAGTGTACAGAGCCTTGTTGAAAAATCTAATTGATTTAGGTACCCTTTATAATTTATCACCTTTATATGAAATTTCACACTAAAAATATTATTATAAACCACTTTACTATCCCTTTTTAGCTTGTTGTTTAGGCCTAATTAGGCTTGTTTGACCCTACACATACATAGACCTCTCCAACTATACTATCATGTACGAAATAGAATCTAAAACTAAAGAATATATTAACCTAAATAAATAACTTGAAAATGAAAATTTTTATTAGGTTTACATTGGTTAATCTCCCAAAAAATATATTTCAATTCTAAAACCCTAGTTTAGGGTTATTGGCAACTATAGGTTCTCGAGAGCACTAAATATGGGATTCAGGGTTCCTTAAAGAGTTTTATGACTTGTGAAGTTTTTTGAAGCCATATATAAACATTACACACATTTTAAATGAATTATTTGGCATGCTCAATGCCTCTTCTCTTCTTTTCTATTGATTTTTTGGTCTCATGTGTAAATAAACACAATCTGCAAGTTATTTTAAGGAATTGTCTTGAAGTTTTGCCTTCCAACAACGGTTTTTCAAGCACCTCAAATGTAGAAAATAATTGACTCACATCCTCACTTATTTTAATTTCATAAATAATTGAATTTAAATTCTCTATTTAATAATTCTATGAAGGTATTGGATTCAATGTACATATACTTACAGTCTACATGCTTTACAAGGGTTGTTTGAAGAATAAGATTTCTCCAAAAGGTTTTATACTCTATCCACATTAATAAAGGATTAAAAAAAATCCAAAAAAACAAATATAAACCTTAATTATTCCTCATTACATCTCTGTTACACTACTTCATGTTGTTTTGTGTTAACTGCCTGAGCATTATATTACTCTATAAGCATGTATAGTATTCAAAGGAAAAAGGTAATAAGAAAAAAAATGCTACAAAATAATCAAAAAAATTCAAGAAATGTATAATAAACTCACCAAAATTTATTTTAAGCATTTAAAACAACATATTATTAAATCTCTTTTCCATGAGCAGTCTGATCACAATCAACACATTTGGCAATATGTAAGAAAAGATAGGGTTATAGGCTTCTTCATCAAAATTTGGGAATATTTACTCATTTCTTATTGTAATTAGATCCATTATACTTCCAATATACTGAAAAAATGATCACAAAACAAAAAATTTCAAACTTTATATCAAAACCAACTTCCTAACTACCTTTCCAATGGTCACTAACTAGTGAAAGAACACTTTGCAGAAACAACAAAGTTGATCTTTAGTACTGTTGTTCCCAAAATCAGATATGCTTGTTTTTGGGGACAACCCTTATGAAACTTGTCTGTTTCATAATCAATACTCTAAGTTCATCATTTGCGACAAGTTTCTCTTGATCTTGAGCATAGTTGATTAACATCTTGTAAAAGTTTGCAATATTTCCTTGTCATGATATCTCAAAAATGTAAAACTCGTTACAATTTTGATCCAATCAAAATATCAAATTTTGATAATTTTGAGGTGTTAGAAAATTTCTAGTTTTCTATGCATTAATGGTAAAAATAGCCACTTTTGCATATTTTCATCCTTCAAGTGCATTAGTGGTGAAAATCACCGCCCCTACATGTTTTAATTAGTTTTTATGCAATAGCGGCAATTTTCACCACCCTTGCATTTTCCCTCCTTTTCATGCAGGGAAATAAATGTCATTCATAATAAATAGATGGAACTCAAGAAGCTCAGTTTCAGGTTCCCAATTGAAATTGGTAGGTTTTCAGTGTTAACCACTGAGAAAGCTAGAGTTATGGAAACTAAAATAAAGCTTGTAACCATGAAGTAGTTCAAAAGAAGACCAAATATTGATTACAAGGGTGTAAAGGACATAATCAGGAGAAAAACCCAATTTCATGAACCCATGATTGAAGATGTTTGGGTAGACTTGAGGACAATGGAAGATATCAGGAAAATGGACTACAATAGGTTATCTGTTGAGCAGATAGAATATCTAGGACTTGCTGATATCCCTGAGAATTTAGTAGATGATAGGGATTTGATTAATGATAAATACCGTACTGAATAGGTTTCCAATGCTCCTCTTGCCCCAATTCAATGGTCACAAAATAAACTGACTTCCTTAAGGAAAATATTTGAACCAATATTGGCAAACACCAATGATTGGTTAGCAAATAGAGAAATCACTTTGAAAGAATTCATCATAGGTTCAGAAGTTGAATTTCAAGAGAAAACAAGAAGAAGAGAAAAAAATAGGATGAAGAAAAAAAATTAAGTTCCTTCTTCTTCCAGGCCACATAAGGCTAAGATCATATTTGTGACAAATAAGTCAAAAGTTATGGAAAAAGAGCTAGAAATAACAGATATGGAAGTTGAGAAACAAAGCACTAAAGAACTAGTAATAAAATAGATGGAGACTGATGATAGGCCCATAAATCAACAAGAGAAGGAAACTTTGTCTCCTCAAGATAAAGTGTAGCCAAAAATAGGAATTTCATCTTCCCTGTTGGGCACACCTGTTGTAACTCCACCTATTTCTCCAATTAGTGTTCTCTCTTCTAGATCACCCTCTCCTTCCAAAATTATTTTTGACAACCCTCAAGGCACTTTTGGAGATATTCTTCATTCCTCATGATCAATTCCTAATTTGTCATCCCCATTTTTTGATATTGAAGATAGTTCCACTTTTGATCACTCAATAGAAGGTGCAACTTTTACTAATACTCTACCTATTGTTTCCACTACCAGTGTAAGTGTAACTCCAATAACGCCAACAATGGAGATTGAAACTAATGTAAGTACTTCTGTGCTCCCACCTTGGTTTTTAGCTTATATGCCTAAAAGGAAAAAAACAAGCCATCTCTCCAGATGACTTTGATTTCAATAAAATGGTGTCAGTAAAAGCCAAGGCTCCTAAGAAACTAAAGATTCTTTCAAAGATGATTGGGGATAAAGGACACAAATTTTTGGAAATAGCAAAACTTCCACAAGATGTAACTATTGAAAATTTTGATATAAGTGACTACTCTATCTATAGAGTTGAGTCAGGTAAGATAGCTCATGAAATTGCTACGAGTGATTTGCAGTCAGCCATGGACATCTTGATTCATAAATTTGACAGAGAGAAAGAGATGAAGGATCATTATAAAGCAATGGTGGAACAATTTAATGCAATGATAAGGATAATAACTTTCACGCCAAAAATAGTAACTTGAGAGGCTATTTCCATAAAATACCCCATGATTTAGAAAGCAACAAAGACCTATCTCAAGGAAAAAGTACTTGAAGAGTACTTGGACAAGATGCATACACAAGAAATTTCCTTGCTCACAGAGTTATCTGAGAAGACAGATAAAATTAAAAAAATAAGAGAACTAGATGATCTTATTAATATTATTTCTTAGGCTATTAAAATCATAAGAAAGTATCTTGACAAATGGATGGATATGAATAAGTTAAAAATGAGCACTCTAATATCAATTAGCATCATTGTTGATAGAGACTCTTACACTGAAACTAAAGAAGAATTGATATATAGGATTCAAGTGCTTAAAGAATTGATCAGTGACCTTGAATCATCAAAGGACCTCAGTGAACAAATTGATATCAGTCTTTTGCATAAATTGGAAGAGCTGCCTTGAAAGCTTGCATCACAAGACAACCAATTCCTTTCAGCAGAAGAAATGATTCAAAAATTTGAAGGTATGTTCTGGAAGGAATTTGAAGATAAGGTATTTTCAGTAGCCTCTGTGGATAATATTCTAGATAATCAGTTAACTCTAGATAATATGAAAATTAGGTTAACGAGTCATGCAAAATCAGTCACAACAGTGAGAGATGTCATAATCAGGGCTAAGGTGATTTTCAAGAATACTGTTTCTCCAGACAGTATCGAGATACAATTAGCTATCACCATGTACAATGCTCACATGAAGAAAAATAGGGATACAAATTGAAACTATCCGTGGTTTAATTTCTATTTTTCAAATACACTTTTGTAACCGCTTTGGACATTTTCACATGTACTTTTGTCATGTGTAATTACATGTAAAAATATGGAACTTCCAAAGTCAACAAGGACTCTTATCTTTGACTAGGTCAAAGTAATTAAGTCTTTTCTAAATCCTTAAGGCCTATCCCTATAAATAAAGAGAGCCTCTTTTGTAATTGATCTTCATCTTTTAGTTATTGAAAGCAAAAAAAAATCTGCCCAAATTTAAATGCCTTTTGAGACTTTGAGCTTATATTGTAAATCATATTTTATTACGTAAATGAGAAAGCAAGCAACTTTTCAAAATTTATGTTAAAATAACTTGTGTTGTATGGGAAATTGTTCTTATGTCCTTTTCCTAATACAATCTTATCTATTTGATTAAATAAGTAGAGTGAATGGAAATAATCTAAAAGATGTTCTAAAGTTGATTAGGGAGACTTTGTGCTACTATAATTGCCTTTAGTTTGTGTTTTTCATGTTTTATTAAGAAGGGTATTAGAAAGGCTTTGAACTAATTTTATCCTTTGTGATCATATACTTTGTTGTAGTTTTTGGTGAAGACTCTGGGCTGTATCTCATTCTACTATTATATAAGTTATAAATCAATAAAAAAAGCAATGATAAGCTTTATACTCCTGTGAGCTTCTTGTGGTTTTAGTCCATATCAAAGAAGTTTTCCTTTTCTTTTGTAAACATCATTTCTAAAAAAAGAGAAATGGATGGTATGATCTCACCCTGAGTTAATATTTAGTTTAGTTTATTTTATAATAGTTTATAGGGAACCTCCCCTTGCTGAGAGGAGAGATTTATCTCATTATGCTGTGGCTGATATACCCATTTTGCCTTCAGTTAGTTGATAAAATATTCACCCAACAATTTTTTAGCGACTCTACTGGGGAAATGAACATGCACTTTGAAGCCTCAAGCTTCAAATTAAAGCATTTCTAGTTATTTTCCATTCTATACTCTGGTAGACCCATGATATACGTGAAGCCAGAGAGCTCAAGTTATTGTTGATCCTATATTTGAGTTAGTGTAACAAAATAATTTTGATCTTTTCCCTCCATAATCTCGCCTTCAGTGAACTAAGAGTTTTCCTCCTACCAATGTCAAATCTCCAATACCAAGTGAAGCTTCTAGTTTTAGTGCTAGCAGAGTTTTGTCAATACATACCCCACAAATGTGTGTTATCCCTCCTTTTAATCATCACATCATGGCAGCCCAAGGTCCTTGGGGTAACACTTTTGGCCCTCTCAATCTAACCTCACCTTTACATGAACTACCTCGTAGTTCAAGAATTTTTTTTCCCAAGTTCTATAGTGATGAAAAAGTTCATCTTGATGAGCATATTGCAGCTTTCTGTATATCATGTGGTGTGATAAGCATTAAATATGAAGATATAGTGGTAAGACTATTTGTAAAAACATTGCAAGGTGCTACCACAGATTGGTTTTATCATCTTCAAGCTCAAACTATAACTGATTGGAACACTCTCAAGGCCAAGTTTGAGGCTAGATTCAAACTTGTAGAAGATGCACATGCCTTTTTGGTTCAAATTATGCAAATGAAGAAGGAGCCTCATGAGCCTATGCGAGACTTCATTACTAAATTCAATAAGCTGAGAAATAGGATCCCTGCAATTGCTCAGCCAACACCAGAGAATCTTAAGTGTTTCTTCATCAATTCTCAACTTCTCAAAGTGAGTTTTTTATTGAGGTGGAATAGCCCTATAGATATTTTTACAGCTTAGATTTTGGATACCGAGGTCAAAGATGATCTTATCCTAGAAAGTAAGATAAGAAAATATTCTAATAAAAATAAATTTTCTTCATCTACTAAAAGTTCTTTCACAAGCACCACTAATCCAATGGTGCAAAAGTTAGCAAATAAATTGCTAGTTATGAAAAGGAAAATGGCCCAAGGTATGTATCCTCCTTCTTATCGGGTTATACCATGGAGGACATTTCTCAACCATTCATATTAAGGCAATGTTGCCAATAATTAAGAGCAATCCAATCGTCTTCCTCCCACACAGGGGAAGCTTGTCATTGAAGCAACACCGATCAACTCAGAAGTTGGTTATTATGAAGCTAAACATGATCTCTCTTTTCAACTTGAGTTGGACCAAGAAGATGATGCTAATCTCTTTGCATAAGGAGAAGAAGAATTAGTTGGTGACTCCAACATTGGTTTTCTGAATTACCAAGATGAATCTAGGAAAAAGGGAGAAGTGTTTGATGGATCATATGCTATTTTTACTAGGTCCCAAAATCAGTCAATTCAATAAGCTAATAAGGGAAAAGTAGGAGAATAACCTTAGCCAATAATATCCATTTTTAAATGGGGGACTTCACTTCCTTTCCAATCAAAGGACCAAGTGACCAATAAAAAGGTAAGTACCTCAAACAATCCTATACCTTTTGCTTCTATTTCACATACCAGTACCACATCAAATAAAAACCAAACTGATGGACTTCCTTCCTCTATTTCTAGTCCATTTCAGTTATTTGATATAATTAATCATGATAGGAAGACCAAGATCCAAATGTCTGAAGTTGAGTAATTACAAGCCAATCTTGAACAATTTGATAGGTTGGCTGAATACATCAAAAACAAAACTATCCCTACAAGATAAGATTTTCTAAAAGTGACTCATGATTTGATCTGTAAACTAAAAATACAAGTGTAGTACATCTGAAAAACACTTTTTCAAGTTTAAGAGATCCTTCAATTTCTCAATTTTTTTGTTTAATTTTATATAAAGAAATTAAAACTAGAATTTAAATTAAGATCATAATTAGATAATAATTAGAGAAATTGAAAGAATGCACCAGCAAATTGGTAACAGAGTTCGGCTTCAATAGCCTACGTTTCTGGGTCCATTCGAAGTGAGGACCATTCTCATTAATTTTGTGCAACAAATGGCTTCCAAAATTAATACAAGTCTTCAATTCACCTTCTTTGATCTCTACTTGCCTGTAAATATATCTCTCGGACCTAAAAATAATGGCCCAAGGCTGTATAAAGCAATAATAAGACTCTAACCTTCTTAAATCTCTTTACACAGTCAGCTTCTTGTTTTCCTTCAAGTAGAATTTTGTTCCTTTTATAGCACGTCAACCTTTGTAGCTCAAGTGGTCAAAGGCTATTCCTTTTGTGCCAAAGGTACAAGGTTCAAAACCACTGGCCTCCTTTTTAGGCACTTGGGAACCATCGGTCTTCCTCCTTGGGTGCATTTGACTCTTCTTTTATCCCACATTTGTTGGGAATAATGGTTTTCATGCTTTATTTAGGTAGGTCGGTCCCTTTTCAAATGTTGAGACTTAGGCGCTAGCCGTTGGGCTTGGTTATTGCTTTGACTTTGTGGTGACGTGGCAACTAGTGCATGTTGGTCTTTGGCACCTTATTTCAAAGTGATAAACGTTTGAAACTTAAATACAATTTATGAAATAACATGTGAATAAAAACACCAAACCAAATTTTTTTTTTGCACCGACTCATTTTTCCATGTGTCAAATGGCTATTGGTCCACTTAGCATATTAAATAGTGCCACGTCACTTTTGACACCCCTTTTTTTCCCTGTCACAATATTTATTCAACTAGCTATATCTTTAGCATCTGGACTCCATTTTTCATTCCAAAAGAAGCGCTAGAAAGCTCTCAATGAATTCTATGATGTGAAAATGATTTGAACAAAATTTGAAGACTTTCAAAAATGGAACAATACATGGATCCACCTAGATCATTCCTCCCCACTGGGAACTTTTGGACCTCCGAAAGTTCAAATTAATTAGTAATGAGGTGAGGGTATTTTTCCCTCACCTTTCTAACTTCCATCCATCTAGCCTTGCTTGGGTGCATCCCTTTGAGACCAACACGAATATATTCAACATTACCTCTTCACAAAGTTTGCATATTCCTATCAAGTATAGTATCTTCCTACAATTCTGTTAGATATTTAGGAGAAAAATCATCAACGGAAGGAATGGATACACTTTCATCATGATCAATTATCATTGGAGGCTCATACAATTTTAGATTTTCCACATTTACAACTGAATAAATCTACATATAAGATGGTAAATCTGATCGAAAAGAATTTGTGCCAATTTTTTCTATTATCTGAAAAGGACCATACTAGATTGGTTTCAACTTTTTACCTTCACCTGTTAGTCTTTCCTTACTAATGTGAAGCCATACCATATCACCTACAACAAATTGGTGATCAATATGATGTTTGTCATGCCTAGATTTGTACTTGGCTTGACTTTTCTCCAATTGAGTATGAACAGTCTGATGTATGAGCTGTATTTGTTCAATGAACTTATTAGCTCGAATGGCTTCTTTTGGTTCATTAAGAGCTATATCTTGTCCATAGCAAACATCTAGAGGAGATTTAGGCAAGTATCCATAATAAACTTCAAATGGAGATTTCATTGTAGAAGAATGAAGTGCTCAATTATATGCATGTTGTATGTAACACAATTATTCATCCCATAACTTTGGATGTTTATTGCTATAACTCTTAAGCAAATGTACCACAGTGCGGTTCACAACCTCTGTTTGTCCATGTCGGTTTGTGGATGAAATGCAGTGCTCTTTTTTAATTTAGTGTCCATTAGTACCCACAAAGCTGACCAAAGCTCCCCAATAAATTGAGAATCTTGATTAGAAATAATTGAAGTAGGCAAACAAAAATGAACCCATACATGTTTAAAGAACAAATGTGCAGTACCTTCACCAGTAATTTGCTTAGTGCAAGGAATCAAAACACACATTTTGCTAAATCTATCCACAACCACATATAAATAGTCATGTTTTCTTTGTGTCATAGGTAACCCCCCCACAAAATCCATGGAGATACTTTCCCAGGGGTGAGTAGGAACAGGTAGAGGAGTGCAAAGTCCCAGTTTCCTGTTACTAGGTTTACTTGTGGCACAAAGGGTACATCCCTTTATATATTTAGCAACATTTTCCTGCATACGAGGCCAATAACAATACATTTTCAAATGTGAAACCATTTTAGCAACTCCAAAATGACCAAAAATAAGAGAAGTATGTGCTTCTCTAATCATGTGCACCCTCTCATTTTGAGGAATACATAGTTTACCCAAATGATACAAAAGATCATTGTGTACATGATAGTCTAATTCTTCTACTTGTCTACTACTCATCAAGTCTTTATAAACATCCTAAAAATCAAGATCATTAACACATTGTTCTTTATAACTTTCATGAGACAAAGAACCATGTTGTAAAAGAATAGATGCAACAACCATAGGAGGCCTAGATAGCATATCTACAACCTTATTCTAAATTCCTTTTTTATACTTGATCAGAAGATGAAATTGTTGTAAGAAATGCATCCAACAAAAATGTCTAGACTATTGTAGTTTGGTTTGTGATTGGAGATACTGTAAGGGCTAATGATCTATATGTATTATTATTTCTTTGCCCATTAAGTAATGTTTCCATTTTTTAACACTTTGAACCAACACATACAATTCCTTATCATAAGTTGGATATTTTCTTACTACACTTGTAAAGGTTTCGAAATGATAACAAACTGGTTTCTTACCTTGCATTAAAATAGCTCCCATAGCATACTCACTTGCATCTATCTCGATCTCAAATGGTTGTTGTATATCAGGAAGTGCCAAGACCGGAGCAGTACTTATCTTTTCTTTCAAAGTGTTGAAGGCTTTTTGATGTTTGCCTCCCCATTGGAAGACCTATTTCACACTTGTCAAAGAATGCAAAGGTTTGCAATATATGAAAATTGAGCAATAAACTTTTGCCAAAACTATACTTCACCAAGAAAAATTCTAACCTTAGTTGTGTTAGTGGGTGTAGGCCAATTAACAATGACTGCCACTTTTGTAGGATCAATTTTCAACTTACCATGTCCTAAAATGTAACCGAAGTATATCAAAGAGGTCTTGCCAAATTCACATCTTAACATTTTTAGATAAATTTTTTCCCTTCGTAATGCATCCATGATTTTCTTAATGTGGATCTCATGCTCTTCCCAAGATTTACTGAAAATCAATATATCATCTAAGTAAACTATAACAAAATCATCAAGGAACTATCTAAAAACATCATTCATCAATCTCATGAATGTAGCCAGGGCATTACACAACCCGAAAGGCATAACAAGCCATTCAAACAATCCCTATTTTATTTTGAAGGCGGTTTTCCACACGTCACCTTCATTAATTCTTACTTGATGATATCCACTTCTCAAATCCAGCTTAGTGAAATAAATAACATGTTTTAATTGATCCAAAAAATCATCAATACAAGGAAGAGGGTAACAATTCTTAATAGTAATTTTGTTTAAAACACGAAAATCAACACACATTCACCAAGTGTCATCTTTCTTTGGCACCAAAATAATTGGTGAACCAATAGGAGATGAACTTGGACGAATAACACCTCTATCCAATAGATCCATTACCTATTTTTTGATTTCCTCATTTTCCACCAATGATAACCTGTACATGCCAATGTTAGGGAGAGGAGAACCTGCAATAACTGAATTTCATGTTGAACTCCCCTTTTAGGGGGCAAGCCCTTAGGATCCTGAAATACATCATCGTAAGTAGAAATGATTTCAACCAATTCATTCTTGTGTCTAGGATCACACTTTTCCAAATCCTGAGAATATTCTTTTTCCTTAGACTTAATCAACATGAGACAAAAAGTCTTGCTTGAATTAACTAGTCTTTTCATTTGCCTTGTTGTAACTAAGGAAAGACTTGATTTAATGTGATGTGCTCTAACTATATATTCAATGCCATCCTTAACAAGCAAGTACTTATTCTCCTCTCTATAAAAGATTGATTTTCTATCATAAAGATATGGGCTTCCCAAAACAATCCCACATATGTCCAATGGAATAGCAACCAACTCAACCTCATCTACAAACTTGGATGTGATGGCAAACCTTAGTCTACAAGTTTGTGAGACTTGTAGCTTCGCATTGTCACTCACCCAACCTAGTGGATAAGGCTTCGGATGAGGATTGGTTTGTAAGCCTAGCTTCTTGACAACCTCTTCAAAAATTAAATTTGCTTGTGAACCACTATCAAATAGAGTGTCAATCTTAGTATGTTTTGAAACAACTCTAATGTAGAACAATTCATTTCTTTTCTTATCAACATGCACAGAATTTTGTTTAGAAGAAGATGCATCATTTGATGACTTAGTGCTAGAAACTGAAAGAGAAAAATCATTATGTAATCCCATAGCTGTGATCTTAGTTTCATCACCTGAATCTGAACCTAAGTCCTAAACCATAACATTAACCTTCTTTTCTTTCTTTTGAAACCTCTTAGGCCGTAACTCAGGGTGTAGTTTCCAACACTTAGACTCATCATGATTTTTCTTGCAATGATTACAAAATGGTTTTCTTTCTTCTTTTTTTAACAATAAAAGTAGAATTCTGTTTACTCTTTCTTGGTGAACTTTCCCCTTTGGATTGCTTAACATTAGATTGCTTACTTTTAGGAAAAGATTCTTTTGATTATTTTCCCCTGGCCTCTAAATGAGTGGCTTGAACGCATACTGCATCTAAATTAGTGAGATTGAACATAAGAATCATATGTCTTAAGTAACTATGTAACCCACCTATATATTTTAGCAGTGTTTCTTGTGTGCATAGAGGAACATTCAAAAGTAAATCTTTTTTCCTAAACTCTTGTGTATAATCTTGAACATTTTGGCCTTTTCCTTTTCTAGAACTTTGCCAATCCATCATGGCTTGTTGCATATAGCCTAAAGGATAGAATTACTTTATGAGTTCTTCAATAAATTCATTCCAAGTAGAAATCGAGTTACCTTTTTGAAGCTCGGCTTCCTTCAACTTACTCTCCCACTAGATGAGAGCTGTGCCTCCCATATGAAGAGTAGCCAAATGAATTTTTGGCTCATCCCCTACAATATTTTGGACCCTGCAATAAAATTCAATCTACTTGACCAAATTATCCAACTTTTTGGCATTAACTTCACCATTAAACATTGGTAATTCAAACTTAATATCCAATTTTAGTGAAGGGAGAGATTCCACAATTTTTTTATTGTTATCTAATGAAGAAGGTTTTTCAGTTTCTTTACCTTTCAATTCTTTTGAATTACCTTCTTTTTCATTCTCAGATTTCCTTTGTTTGTCATGGTATAGTTCCTCAACCATGCTTCTCATGTCCATGAAAGCTTGGTGGAAAGCTTGTTTGGATTCCATCTCTTCTTCAGCCATCCGTGAAGCACACCTTGAACCAATCTCTGGATTATACTCAATGAGTTTTCCTTCACCCTTTTGGGATTTAGACCTTGTCAACATACACTAGCAATCACTGTTAAATAACAACTGCTTTGATACAAAAAATCTGATCTGTAAACTGAAAATACAAGTGTAGTACATCCGAAAAACACTTTTTCACGTTTAAGAGATCCTTCAATTTCTTAATTTTTTTTGTTTAATTTTATATAAATAAATTAAAACTAGAATTTAAATAAAGATCAGAATTAGATAATAATTAGAGAAATTGAAAGAATTCACTAGTAAATTGATAACGAAGTTTGGCTTCAATAGCCTATGTCTCTGGGTCTGTTTGAAGTGATGACTGTTCTCATTAATTTTGTGAAACAAATGGCTTCCAAAATCAATACAAGTCTTCAATTCACCTTCTCTAATCTCTACTTGCCTATAAATATATCTCTTAGAGCTAAAAATAATGGCCCAAGGCTGTACAAAGCAATAATAAGACTCTAACCTTCTTAAATCTCTTTAAATAGTTGGATTCTTTTTCTCCTTCAAGTAGAATTTCATTCCTTTTATAGCACTTCGACCTCCATAGCTCAAGTGGTCAAAGGCTATTCCTTTTGTGCCAAAAGTGCAAGGTTCAAAACTGCTGGCCTCCTTTTTAGGTACTTGGGAACCGTCGGTCTTCCTCCTTGGGCGCATTTGATTCTTCTTTTATCCCACATTTGCTGGGAATAACGGTTTGCATGTTTTATTTAGGTAGGTCGGTCCCTTTTCAAATGCTAAGACTTATGTGCTAGCCATTGGGCTTGGTTATTGCTTTGACTTTGTGGTGATGTGGTAGCTGGTGCATGTTGGTCTTTGGCGCCATATTTCAAAGTGATAAACATTTGAAACTTAAATACAATTTCTCAAATAACATGTGAATAAAAACACCAAACCAAATTTTTTTTTACATCGAATCATTTTTCCACATGTCAAATGGCTATTGGTCCACTTGGCATATTAAATAGTGCCACGTCACTTTTGACACCCCTTTTTTTTGCCTGTCGCAAGATTTCTTCAACTAGCTATATCTTGAGCATCTGGACTCCATTTTTCATTCCAAAAGAAGTGCTAGAAAGCTCTCGATGAATTCTATGATGTGTAAATGATTTGAATAGAATTTGAAGACTTTCAAAAATAGAATGGTACATGGATCCACCTAGATCATGATCCCCCCAAAAAAATCTATCCAAAATAATCTTGTCGTTACTCCTCTTATTTTCCTCAAAAAAATAGAACCTTTCTATGTTTCTCTATTGATAAATAGTCATAAGTTGAGCAATTGTATAATAGACTTTAGAGCCTCTGATAATGTTATGCCTACCAAGGTAGTATATTCTCTTGGTCTTACCTTAACCAAGACTTTTGGGAGATATTTCTCCATGGAAAATAAGCAAGTACCACTTTTAGGTCAAATCAAAGATGCCCAATTCACATTTTTAGCTTTTCCAAATAAGAGGATTAAGATGATAGTCTTAGTGGCTGATGTTCTAGCTTCTTATGGCATTTTTATTAGACGTAATTTTTTTAAAGACATAGGTGGAGAGTTGAATATGGATTTGTCTGAAGCAAGGATACCTGTTAAAGGCGTCATGCAAAATTTGCTTCCTGAAAAAGAGTCAAAATATATTGTCACCCAAACGTCAGACCCCAAAGCTCAAATTTTATTTGAATCATTAGGTATGGGTAATTATTTTTTGTCCAATAAAAATGTTTTTAGCTCATCAAATGAAAGTTCGTTAGGTGACAATTCAAAAAATTCAGACTGAAAATCAGAAGGATTGTTAAAGCAATGTTTAGGTAAAAAAATCTTCCCTCACTAACGTAGATATATAGACAGATAGATAGGAAGGTGGATAGATAGATAGGTATATAGATAGACATTATATCTATAGATAGATAGATAGATAAGTATATAGATATTTAGATGGATAGATGGATAAACAGATGGATAGATAGATAGATAGATAGATAGATAGATAGATAGAGATAGATAAGTAGATATATAGACAGATAGATAGGAAGGTGGATAGATAGATAGGTATATAGATAGACATTCTATCTATAGATAGATAGATAGATAGATAAGTATATAGATAGATAGATAGATAGATAGATAGATAGATAGATAGATAGATAGATAGATAGATGGATAAACAGATAGATAGATAGATAGAGAGATAGATAGATAGATAGATAGATAGATAGACATTCTAATGATGTTTGAATTTTAGAATTTGATGGCAGCTAATATTCTACTAGTTCTAGAGCTAGGATTGTTTTGATATCCCCTCAAGGAGATATTTTTTCTTATTCATATAAGTTGTAGTTCAATAATACCAACAACACCGTCGAGTATGAATCTTCATTGCTTGAATTAAAAGCCACTCATGATAGAGGTGTTAAGATTCTTCATGCCCGAAGAGATGCTAAATTAGTGGTTTATCAGGTAAGAAATCTATATCAAACCAAAAATGAAAGATTGTGATATTATCATAATCTTGTATGGGATTACATTGAAAGTTTTGATGCTTTCAATATTTTTGTAGTGCCAAGAGAGTTTAATGACCGTGCAAATTCATTAGCTATCTCTGTAACTCTCATGGTTCCTCATAAATATTTCAAAGGGAATAAGTACACTATTTAGCTAGTCTTTCGACCAAGTGTACCTGATAATGCCAACTATTGGCAGGTGATGAGGCCAGGATATACCCGATAAATCTATAATAAATGACCTCATCTTACTCTTTTTGTCTATTAAGTTTGATTACATTTTGTAACTTTTATTTTGATCTGAGATGAGTTATGATGTAATTATCCATCTTTTGTTGATTGTGATTCTAAAATTTAAAAACCTATAATTCCTAACAAGTGTGTTGGAAAATTCAAGTTTTACAATAAAACAGGTCATCATCAGGCTAAAGAATAAATATGAAGTGGATTGCATATTTTTGGAAGCATTAGAATCAATTCAGCTTAGTTCTGGAATTCTACCATACTATTTCAAGTTGTTACATTTTCAGACTTAGCTTCAAAATTCTATATTTAGCCCCATAATTATCTGAATTAGCTCTAGTACTCCTACAGATAATCTCCAGAACTTTCACGGCTAGATATAGAACTAATAAGAATCTATTCTAAAATGGCTAGCAATCTGTCAGGTTAATAATCTCATTAATCAGGAACAAATTCCCAATTTTTGTATTTGCAGATCCAAGATATTTATCACATAGCTAGACATCTAGCCACATCTTGATTTAGGATCTATTTTGGGTGAAATTTAGTTCTATCGTATCTATGAAATAGTTACAACCATCAAAGCATCTATATATACAGACCTGGGAGTTTAGGAAGATAGAGAAAGAAGATCATTTAAGAATAGAGAGAAAATGGATAAATTAGTACATTTTGTATACAAAATATTTTATCAATGAAATAGCCATTTCTATTTTGAAAGCAAATTAAATTGTTCAATCCTATTTCTAGGCAGAGCAAGGGCCCACTCCTCCAAAGAACCAGGATCTTCATTTTTGGTCAGTATTTATATTTTATTCAAGCAAATAGGTAACTCTATTAAATTTATAAATTCTTCCAACTCCTTAAAGTTAAAATTTGTTGTGAATTTTTTCCTACAAGCATTTTAGATTAAATTCTCATTTCTTTGCAATCATTTTCTAGCAATCTATTTTATTCTACAAAAATGTGTTTATTTCTAGCAATCTATTTTATTCTACAAATGTGTGTTTACTTCTAGCAAATTCATTTCTACAAACGTGTGTTTACTTCTAGAAAATTCATTTTTACAAATGTGTGTTTACTTTCTACAATTTTCATCTTTTGATTCTAATAAGGTTTTGACCAAGAAGTCCTTAAGACATTAAAAATCCCCCATAAACAAAAAAAGAAAAAATACAAATACCTACAATCAATTACTAAATCGCTACTATTCCTCTTATTGCATATAGCTTTAGACACAACCTTGGTTAAATATGACATCAATATAAAGTTGATTAAATGTAGGGAACAACGACACCCAACACTTTTAACACCATTGTTGGGGACTCACTAGTTGGAATTTTCTAATTAGATGTCAACAAGAGAAACAATCATTCATTTAGTAATTACAAAAATTTTCCCTAATTTATGAGTAGGCCACGAGACTCCAAGGGTAGATTTCTCCCTAAAATATTTGAACAAGAATTTCTATCATCCTCTAGTTTAAGTAAGGACGTTGAGCAAGAATTAAAGGCACCATTATCTCCTACAAGACAAGAAGCAAAATTGCCATTTTTGGAATTTTTGGATCATTCACCAGAACCAAGTAGAACCTTAGGGAGAAAGATTATTTCTCAAGATCCATTGAGAGAAAGTTTTGATTCTCAATTGAGTAGTCAACCTCCTACTCCTGACTTTTCTTCATCTCCAAAACAGAAAACATACCACATTGATTGGGAGAAGGGACTAGAAAATACCAGAGAGATGGCATGAGAAGTTGGAAGAGAACCTTTACCTATCTCATTAAGATCGAGGATGATGAAACCATTATGAAAAACATCTCACTCACACACTTGCCCAAATTTAGAGGAATGTCATCTAAGGATCCTAACCAATTTCTATTTGAGTTTAAAGTACTATGTCAAACTTATGATTACAATACAAATAATAAAAAACTCAAGTTATTTCCATCTACTCTGAAGGATGCAACAATGAGGTGGTTTATGGGATTAGCATATAATTCTATTACCAATTGGAAACAAATGGAAACTATCTTCCTAGACAAATATCAAGATTATTGTAGAGGAAGAAATCAAAAGAAAGAATTTTTCAAAATCAAAAAGGAAGAAGATGAAAATATGGAAGATTATTTGGATAGATTCCTCTTTATGAGTAAAAGATGTGGATTTATACTTCAAGAAGATTTAAATAAGACCATTTTTCTCAAAGGTCTAGATGATGAATCTAGGGAAACCCTTGATTTAATCGGTGGAGGAAACATAACTCAATTAAGAATGGATGAAATCATATAAATTTGTAGAAACTATTTAAGGACAAGGGGTGGATCTAGAAAAGGGAAAAGGGTTAAAAATTCAAATCCAGATATGAAAAAATTGATGGATGAATTAGAAAACTTTAAAATAGACATATTAGCTCAATTAACCTCCACCATGGATGGATTGCAAGCTAAAGCAAATGCCCAACTTGAACCATTAGCCATGTATTGTCCTAGATGCATTAAGAAGCATGAAATAAGGGAATGTCCTTTGGATAAAATAGAAGTATGTATTGTCTATGAATCTAAATAACATGATACTCACACTTTTTATCTTCTTCCAATCATAAAAAATCAGCTCAAACAAACCAATACATCATCCACTACAGAAGAATTGAATTTTGTTCAGAGATAACCCAATAAAGGATAATTTATGCCAAGACCAACTCGTAATCCCTGGATGATGCCATGGGTAGCTCAAATAGTACTAAAATTTTTGGGACAACCACATTAGGCCCCTTAACCCACATGGCATCCTCAAGATTGGGCAAGCCATTCTTGGTATACTCAAGGACATCAACAACCTTGGGCTGGTCAAGAAAATTATTATGCTTGGCCATAACCTAGATAGGGCCCTAGTAATTATGTGCAAGGGAAAACATATCCAAATCAGAACCAACAAGACATAATGGGACCTCCAGCACAAAATTCATAGGTTGAAAACATAGTTCAAACACAAATGCCAGCACAACCAGTAGCAAACCCAAGAAACAAACAAACAAATTCTGTTTACGAAAAAATACCAAAAAAATTAGTTGATTTTCATACAATGGATTGTAAAAACATTCAAACCAGATCTAGAAAAATAGTTAATAGTCCACCTGTTATAATCACTGAGATGACAAAAAAAGCTAAAAACCTTAGCTTAGTTACACCTAAGGAAGATGACAAAGAAAGAGATAAGGAACCAGAAAGAAATTCTACTGAGATCCTATTTCTAGAAATACTTAAAAAAATTATAGAACTTAAGGAATCTGAATTGGTGTAGGAACTAAGAAGATTGAATATTGAAATACCATTGTTACAAGCAATTAAGGATATTTCAGATTTGAACAAGATAATCAAACTGTTATATTTTAAAAAACTTGGAAGAAAGAAGTAGTACCCCAGGACTCTTTAGGTAGACAGGAAACTTGCTGATTTATTAGCAAGAAAACTGCTACTACCCAAATATGAAGATCTTGGAAGCCCTATTATTTCTGTTTCTATAGGGAATAAGGATATACATAATGTTTTGATTGATTTGGGTGTAGCTATTAATGTAATGATAGTAGACACTTTGAAAACATTACCATTACTAAGCATACAACCTACTACTACCATATTGTAAATGGCAGATTAGTCTATAGCAAAACCAGGAGTTATTGATGTGGAAATAATGGTGGAATCATGGGAATATCTAGTCGACTTCCTAATCTTATAGCCAAAAGGTAAAACACTTAGTTATCCCATTATTTTGGGGAGACCATGGTTAACTACAATTTCTGCCTTAATTGATTGCAGGTTAGGTGATATGACTATTTCAAATGGTAAGAATTCCAAGCAAATTTTATTATATCCATCTGCATGACATTTTATTAATAATCAAGCAAAATTATGGGTTGATAATCTTGATATTAATGAGCAGAATCTATCTTCTTTGGCTATGATAACATTGCAAGATCATGTACAGAAAATAGATGATATGGGTAATCCTTCATTAAATGAACATCAATCATTATTAGAGCAGTCAGGATTAGTTTTGAAACATGCACAATTTGTTTCAGAACCATCACAGTTAATTCTAGAACCACACCAATTCTCTACAAATGAAGATATTTTTGCTCTGGAGGAACATAATTTCTCTTGGTGAGAGGAAGGATCTGTAGCTTCAGCTTTATATATATTAGGAGATGATGAAGAATTTATGGACAATATCAATAATGAGGAATTCAACCTACAACAAGATAAGTATAATAAAGTTTCCTATTGTCCTTTGTCTAACATTATGTCTCAAAAAACTTTTAGAGATGTTGCTACATATCATATGTTGTTACCACATGCATGTCCACTAAACACCTTAATGGAACCCCTTCAACAAATCAGTTAATCATATCTTGGAACCAAACATGTTGAGATTCAAGTAGGAATTTTTTTGAATATTAATAACTGGTTAAAGAATGATGAAAAGTCAAACTATTTTAAGTTTTGAAGGATCATACTAAAGATTTTGCTTGGGACTATAGAGATATGAAGGGAATTCATCCCAGTATTTGCACCTATCACATTTATACTGAAAACATTAGACCATTTAGGCAACCTCAGAGAAGGATTAATCCAACCTTAAGGGATATAGTCAAACAATAAATTGAAAAACTATAATAAGTAGGTTTTATCTATCCTATCTCAAATAGCCAGTGGGTGTCTCCTCTTGTAATTGTCTTGAAAAAGAAGAGAAAATGGAGAATTTGCGTTGACTATAGGGAACTAAAAAAAGCCACCCTAAGAGATTATTTTTCCTTACCATTCATAGATCAAGTCTTAGACAACCTTTCAGGCAAACAATACTTTTCCTTTTTGGATGGATTTAGTGGATACAATCAAATCAGAGTTACTGCTGAGGATCAGGACAAAACTACATTTACTTATCCATGGGGTACCTTTGCTTACAAGGTATTTCCATTTGGACTATGTAATGCTCTAGCAACCTTTTAAAGAGCTGTATTAGCAATTTTTGTAGACCTAATAAATGATTGTGTGGAGGTATACATGGATGACTTTATTGTGTATGGAGATACATTTGATGATGCCTTAAAAAATTTGGACAAAGTATTAACAAGATGTGAACAACATCACTTGTCTCTTAGTCATGAGAAATGTTTGATAATGGTTGATGAAGGGATTGTATTAGGACACCATATTTCAAAAAGAGGAATTCAGGTTGACCAAAACAAAATCAAGATTATTTCATATTTTCCTATTCCTCAAACCCCTATAGATATCAAGTCATTTTTAGGGCATGCTAGATACTATAGGCACTTTATTAAGGATTTTAGTAAAATCACTACCCCCATGTTTAAGTTGCTTACCAAAGACTGTGAATTTCTTTGGGATGAATAGTGTCAACATGCTTTTAAAGAAATTAAAGAGAAATTAGTAACTACCCCAGTATTGCAAGTACCTAGTTGGGAGAAATCTTTTCACATCTAAACTGATGCCTCAAATACCTCAATTGGTGTAGTTTTAGGACAGAAAGATGAAGAAGGAAGAATGCATGCTATTTACTACCTAAGTAAAAATCTTACTCCCATTAAAAGAAATTACACTACCACTGAAAAAGAATTTTTGGCTGTGATCTATGCAATAAATAAATTTAGACATTATATTACAGGGTACAAAATATTTATACATATAGATCACTCAGTAATTAAATATTTAATGAAAAAACTTGTGGTTAGAGGTAGAATAATTAGATGGTTATTACTTCTACAAGAATTTTATATTACCATTATGGACAATCTAGGTAAATCTAATGTGGTAGCTGATTTCTTGTCAAGATTGACCAATACAGGGGAGCAGGATCCAGTCAAGGACAACTTTCTAAATGAAAAATTATTTGTTATTTCAACTAATACACTATGTTTTGCTGACATGGAAAATTATCTTGCAACATGGAAGTTTCCTCTTTCTTTCACTAAAAAACAAATAAAGAAGTTAATCAAAACTAGTGCATAGTTTAAATGGTTAAATAGAATGTTATTTAAATGTGGTCTTGATTTGCTTTTACACAGGTGTGTGAGAGAAGATAAAATATTTGACATCCTCTGAGCATGTCATGATGAACAAAGTGGAGGACACTATTTAGTGAAAAGAACAACTCACAAGATACTTGGCACTGGTTACCATTGGCCATCTATGTACAAAGATGTGAAGAGATATATCAGGCGTTGTGATCCTTGTCAAAAGATGGGACAACCAACCATTACCAATAAAATGTCTCTGCAACCACAAGTAGTGATTGAACCATTTGAGAGATAGGGATTAGATTTTGTTAGACCCTTTAATATTCCTTAACAAGGAAAAGAGCACATTATTGTGTGTACTAATTATGTAACAAAATGGGCAGAAGTGCAGGCTTTAACAAATGCCACTAAAGAAATAGTTGTTGATTTCCTTTAGCACAAAATTATGGTAAATTTTGGAGCACAAAGAAGATTAGTTTCAGACCAGGGACCACAATTTATGTCCAACATGATCCATGACATCAAAACGTATTATCAAATCAATCATAAGAAGTTATCTCACTATCACCCATAAGTAAATGGACAAGTTGAAGTAAAAAATAGAGAATTAGAAAACATATTCACTAAAATAGTTGAAGCTGAAAGAAGAGATTGGGTAAAATGACTACCTGAAGTTATTTGGGCTTACAATACAACTTGGAAAACCACAACAGGGTTTTCACCATATGAGTTAAAGCCCTTGTTGCCTATTGAGTTCGAAATATAGACATTGAGGACAACAACTAAGATGGGAATTGAATTGGATGTAGCTCAAAAGGATTAAATCCTTCAACTCAATGAATTGGATGAATTCAAAATGGAATAACTTCACCAGACAGAGATAATCCAAGAATAGAGGAGGCAATGGCATGATTCACATATCAAGAAAAGATAATTCAAAGTAGGAGATTGGGCATTGCTGTTTGATTTTAAGTACCAACAATTCAAAGGCAAATTAAGAACCAGATGGTTGGGACCTTATCAGATCAAGCAGATATTTGACAATGGTTCTATCTAGTTACTTCCTATTGATGGCAGCAGAAGAGCACTCTTGGTCAATGGACACAGGTTAAAACTTTATAGGAAGCCTCCTACTAAAGATGAATTCTTGAAGCAGATTGAAGTAAACAAAGAATTTGATCATATGGAAGAACCCAGTTCTTCCAAAATGATCAAATAATCAAATGAAAAGATCTAGAATAAAGGGAAGAGGATGAAAATCAGTAAATGATGTTCTCTTCTCAAAAAGAAAAAAAGATCAATTGAAAACTAGTAATGGTAATTGATCTTCTCAAATAAATGGCTAATTTAAATAAAGTTTTTTGTAATGCTGATTGATCTTCTCAAATAAATGACTAATTTAAATAAAGTTTTTTTTAACTATTTTCTAACCACTTTTCAGGAATGATGAGTCATCATGATGAAGAGATTACATCATCAAGGATGGTAATCATGTTTTTAACTTGTTAAAGGTTAGATTTAAAGTTTGCATGTGTCATTAGAATTGATTTAGAAAGATTAGTATGATGAGTCATTTATTTACATCATGGTTAAATGTGCAAAATCATGAGAAGGATATTGATGATGGAATGAGTTGGTGGACAGTCATAAAGAATCATTCTTGAACTAACAAAGTAAAAGCTAGTTACAAAAAAATTTCAAAAGAGATACAGTGAATTACCTCCGTCAGTTCCGCAGTTGAGTACAATAGTTCCACAGTCAAAATTGCTAAATTACACATCTGAGTACAGTAATTTTGCTACTGAATTCCCCTAATTAGTAATCAAATCTACTACTTCCACAATTAAAATCATCAGTTCTACCGATAAGAGAAGTAATCTTCAACTAACCTATGTAAGATTCAAGAAGCATGAATCATGGGAATAAAAAAGAAGTCAGAACTAGAAAATGATACCCAACTCCTTGCAGATGAAGAAGTAACAACCATCTTTCAATAGCCAGGTTGGCTAGAGTTTCTAAGTAAATTTCCCAAGTATAACGATGAACTGGTAAGAAAATTTGTTATCAATTTAGAACAATTAAGGACAAAAACTAAGAAGGTTGTTATTCCTTTTTTTGTGAATGTAATAAGTGAAATGTTTGAAATACTAATAGTGCATGTCCCAAACCCTATCAAGGGGACATTAAAAGACCTAGCTGAAACCCTGTTGAAAGAAGGGGAAATTGAACCCTAGTATATTTATAATACAAAGAAAATCATTAAAGGAGTCAAAAGGGCCAGCCTGCCCAAACCCTTTGACATAGTAGCATTTTGGATAGTTAAGTATTTAACTTATGATGGACAATTTGGGACAGTAGGAAAAGAAGTCCTAAAAATCCTTATACACCTTAGATATGGAGCCAAAAAACTAGAATATATAGTAAACCTTCCAGGCTTTCTTTTTGACTCAATCCATATAATGGCCCAGAGGTATTCTTGGAGTTTAGGAACAATCAAACATCATGGGTTAGTGCATTTGGTATGCCAGCACCATTTTATTTCAAAGAAAAATGGGAAAGCAATGTGGGACAAATTTCTTGGCAAATTTGGGCAAAACCTTGGTATTTCCAAAAGAACAATAGCAACTCCTCCTGCCCCTTTAGTTTATTTGAAAATTGATACCATTGCTGAAGAAAAGAAAAGATTAAGGGAAGAGAAAATACCATAAAGAATAAAATCTGAAAGAAAATTTAAAATTACAGACCCTACTATGCCTTCTCAGGACATTTCTTCTTCTGCAGAAGCTACAAAAGAACTGATACCTATTTCTGATAGTGACAGTTCACCTAAGCCTGAGCAAAATATGAACATCAAAAAAAGTTCTAAAAGGAGACTTACGTTTGCATATTTTGAGGCTCCTCAAGAAAGAAGATGTCATAAAAGGTCTAAAGAAAGTCTAGAGGAGATGGAAGAACAAGCTAGGCTAGAAATTGAAGCTACTGATATTTTGGGCAACATGGCCATGACTCCTCTTCGACCAAGCCAAACAAAAAAGGAAGAAGGGGATGAAAGATTTGAAGAACAAGCTTTCCAAGAAATGGGTGAGATAGTAGCACCATCACATGTAGAATATGAACAGGCATCTTGGAGAAGGAAAGGAAAATCCCCTATGGTGGAAGAGGAATGTTTAATTCTTCAAGAAATTTTAGAGAAAGGACAAAACCAACAGATTAAACAAGCTCTATTTTTGTCTAGAGTAGAACTCATTATCAAGGAAAAGGATGAGGAATTGAACTTCCTCAAACTCAAATTAGAATAGAAATATATGCTCCTTGAAGAATTAACAAACTAGTTCACAGTCAAGAATGAGGAATTAGCAGAGATTAAAAGGCAATTGATGGAGAATGAGGAAAAATGTACAATACAGACCTCTGTGTCAACAGTCTTTGCATAGACTAAATTAACTTATCTTCCACTCAAGTAGTTATGAGATGATACATGTAGAGAACTCAGTGTAATCAAGGCATCTAATACAGACTTGAAAGGCAAACTGGCAGAAGAAGAGAAAGCAAGGAAGGATTGGGAAGACAAATTTTACAAGGAGGAAAATGATAAGTATAAATATCTTGTGAAAATACAAATAGTTTGTATGTTGAGTGAGAAATTGCTTGCGTGCAGAATACCTTCTCCTATTTATAGCATGTTTTTAGAAGAATAATTCATTCGCTGGTAGTTGGTAAGGATAGCATGTGGCCTTCCACATGAAATAAAAGATGAAGCTGATTTCTCAGCCGCCTACTCCTTAGCCAATACAGAACAAAAAAACTTTCTTTATGAATTTTACCTCTACAATTTTATGCTATAAAGAAATATAGATTTTATGATCAATTTGTATGCAGGGGAAAGCTAGCTTAACACATTTGTCTCTGTTCTTCAAAATCATATTGCATGGCAGGAAAGGGAGTCAGAGCATTGGTCAAAGGCTAGTTCATCCGATCTCTATATGAGAATTCATTATGGTAACCCACTTGCCTTTACTACACATTTCCAATCCCATGCATTTAATTACAAATTCAAGGGACCTTATCTTTTCAATTTATAGTAAAGCATGGATGTCTTCACTTTTTATGAGAAGGCAAATTTTCATAATAACTATGATGCATATTTAAAAAGATGGGAATTTATTTTGATGGCATTGAAAATAAGGGAAGTAATATCCCCTTCAAATTTGATCTGGAGTCTAGAAAGGGCAAAAGCTTTATTCACAATAATTCCTTGGATCAATGAAACTCCCTGGTGCATATGAATATTATCGCGTCAGTAGACGGGCTCCTTGACAGCGGAATAGAGAGATCTTTTAGCAGAAACCTGCGATAGGAGGCAGGGGCCGAATGGCTACGGCTTCAATATTTCACTTAAAAACTATTACACACTTATAATATCCTTGGTCAAATTTCTGATTCACAGGATCCTTCAAAAAGGGCAAGTGAAGAGCATACTCTTTTACAAGGCTACTAGATTTTCACTCAGAAAATTTTTCGATGATCAAATACTAAGAACTAAGGCTTATTTATAGCATTTTGAGAGGTCCTGCCTGCTTGCTGGCAAGGCGGTGTCTGTCTCATCATGCTTTACAGCGCATGCTATAGAGAAATGCTGTTAGATCCACCACTAGACTGATGTGCGGATGATGATGATGACGGGACCATGGGTTGTGGGCCCAACATGTCTTCCGCTTCGTCGAATAAATCGTCCTTTGAGATAGGCTGAAAAAGGCATCTGATTTGGAACGTGCTTTGCAGGTACCAATGTCGGCATGGGCCTTTATCACATGGCATGTGACGTGGTGTGTAGTGGAAATGAGATTCCCACTCAAGTTGTCGTCTAATAATAGTATGCACCACAGTGTCTTGAGAATGATTCTGCTCTTCGTGAATGCGATGTGGGCCAAACCTTGCTATCCATCTGTAAAGATGTTCATTATGAGCCGATCTGATTTTGATATGCCACGTCCAAAGAGGTCTCTTTAACAAGTCAGTGAATTGATTGTACAGGTATTCACTGTTCAGCCTTTGGATGGTGATGGTTCTGCTATTGTGTCTGCGATCTGCTTGGATTGTGGCTGCGACAGACATTTGTAGATCTAATGACGCTGCATGAGAAATCCTGGTGAACCTAGGATGCATGCCTTCTCGTAAAACTTGTTCTTGAACCAGAGCACTTAAGGATTCAAATGCTTGATTCAGGATTCTGGTTAAATTAAAACCAGGAGCTGGTGCAGGCTGATGCATAAGGGTAGCAGGAGGATTCCTACTAAGCCAATCTGCTATAATATTACTCTTACCATCTATATGCTGTACTGAAAAATTGAATTGGTGGAAAAATGCTTTCCACCTGACATACTTACCACGACCATCCTTCCTACCATGATCTTTTTCTTGAAAGGTTAAAAATCGGGTGCAGTCAGTTACAATAATGAAATGTGGCAGATGTAACAATTTCAGCATAAATTTTTCCAAACATTTCTTAACAGCATAGATTTCCTTATCAGAGGAAATCCATTTCAGTACGTCTGTACTAAACACACCGCTAGCAAACTCGCAAACAAACTCAACATTATTTACAACAGAAACAAGTATTCCTCCCCATGAGAGGTCGGATGCATCAGTGTAGACTTTCATTTCCTGGGATTTTGGAACGTGGAGTTCTGGTAAGGTAGCAACCTTACGTTTGATCTTCTGGACAGCTTTAGTATGACGTTGTTCCCATCAGAACGCTTTCCTTTTCTGGAGAAGTTCTTGAAGTATAAATCTGTCTTCACCAGAGTTAGGATAAAAATTGTTCAGATAATTTAAAAGACCCAGAAATGCTTGCAACTTAGCTTTGTCAAGTTGCTCTGGAAAACTGATGACCTTCTCTTTTATGTGCGGCTGAATTTGCAGTTTTGAATCTCGGATGATCATCTCGAGAAAATTACATTCGGTAGTGCATAGCTGAATCTTTGTGTCAGATAGCACTATTTCTGCATCTGTGGCCAACTGTAGAAACTTGGAGAGATGAACAACATGTTCTTCAAAAGAATTACTGAAAATCAAAATGTCATCAATATATACACACAAAAAATTGGAAGTGCCTTAAAAAATTTTGTCCATGTGTGCTTGGTAATAGGCAGGTGCATTCATCAACCCGAAAGGCATAACAGTCCACTGGTAGTGGCCGAATGGGCAGCTGAAGGCTGTCTTAGCTCTGTCTGTCTCCTTGACTCGAATCTGATAGAAGCCAGATTTGCAATCAAACTGGGAGAAGTATTTACAGGCTGCAACTTTCTCCAAAAGATAGCTTTTATCAGGGATTGGATATGGGAATGGTTCTGTAATGGCATTCAATGGCCTATAATTTATGACCATTCGTTTCTTTCCTCTCTTCTGCTCTGAATGCTTGTTGACCATGAAAGCATAACAGCAGTAAGGAGAAATTGATTTCTCAATGAACCCATTCTTTTCCAGATCCTTAATCTGGTTTTCCATATCAGAATAGTCCTGTGCTGGGATAGGGATTTTCTTTCCTATTTTCATATGTTTGCCTTCTAGAATCTTTATTTCCATTTCAGGCATTGATTTAGCCCAAAACTGTTGCGGATTGTCCGAACAGACAGTAGACTTGATCTTTTCTCCTAAGGCAAGTATTTCAGCAGGGACTGGTTCAGGACTCTGAGCCATGGCACTTGGAAATTGCTCAGTAGCATATATGAGTCTAGGAATTCTGAGCCTTTCATTTTCAATTGTAAACATGATGCTTTTGGCAGTAGCACCATAGGGTGTGTACCTGTCTATGAATGATCCTCCTAACAGGACATCTATAGGCATCTTTTCTAAGGCGAAAAAATCACAATGGAAGATTTTATTCTGTATTCTCAAGGGTTGTTGATGTTTGTATTTATTACAGGTAAAACTGTTCCCTTGGATGTCTATGCTCTTGTAAGCTAGTCGCTCATCTAGTGTCTCCCAATCATTGATGAGTTGTGGTTTTGCAAATGATAAAGAAGCTCCAGTATCAACTTGGGCGTCTACATATCTACCATTAATTTCAAGAGTAAAGAATTGCACAAATCTACCATTGATGAGATGGTTGAGATAAGCAGGTTGTGGCAATTCTAAGGAAGGGATACTTGTACATACCAATTTTTGCCTTCCTGGATCTTGAACAATGATTGGTTCTGTGTAGATATCTTCTAGTAGTTCTGGTTCTGCTTCTTCTTCTTCTGGCATACTGCACTCTCCTGGGCAGTAATCTTGGTCAGAATAAAATATGCTTCCGACTTCATCCTCTTCTTCGTAGCCATCATCCCATCTGGGGTCTGCTGCAAGGACTGGTTCTTCAGTAGGCATGATCTATTCCCAAATAGGTTCTCTGATCTCTTTTGGTGGCTCTCTGCAAGTGAATTTATTTTTAATCCACGAATCACTTGGCTTGAATTGTCTTGAAAAGTGCATAGGAGGATGTTGTGGTCTATGCACCGTTGGTGGTTGTCGTGGCTGAGAGGGCTGTCTCCCTCTAGATGATTCTCCTCTTTGGTTGCCTCGTCCTCTAGGTCATTCTGGTCGCTCTGGCACTTCTTGATGGGCTCTAGACCAGGGACCATAAGCTTCATATGATGGATTGTAGCCTCTGGACCTGTAAGGTCTTGATCCTCTTTGCATGTTGGTCATGGGTTGCTCAAGATCATCGGCGAGAGAGTCGAGCTCGGCTGCGTCTTCATCATCTGATGCTTCTTCTGCTTCTTCTGGAAGATCTTCAAGTACAGGCTCATATATGTCTTCTTGTAAATACAGATCTTCATCAGCATCTATAATATCCCACCACGCTGCTGCGTTGGAGGAAAAGACAGCTTTGACGGCTGGATTTTTGCACGAACAGTTGGGAGCAATGTGACTATGGCTCTGATACCAATCTTTTTATCGCGTCAGTAGACGGGCTCCTTGACAGCGGAATAGAGAGATCTTTTAGCAGAAACCTGCGATAGGAGGCAGGGGCCGAATGGCTACGGCTTCAATATTTCACTTAAAAACTATTACACACTTATAATATCCTTGGTCAAATTTTTGATTCACAGGATCCTTCGAAAAGGGCAAGTGAAGAGCATACTCTTTTACAAGGCTACTAGATTTTCACTCAGAAAATTTTTTGATGATCAAATACTAAGAACTAAGGCTTATTTATAGCATTTTGAGAGGTCCTGCCTGCTCACTGGCAAGGCGGTGTCTGTCTCATCATGCTTTATAGTGCATGCTATAGAGAAATGCTGTTAGATCCACCACTAGACTGATGTGCGGATGATGATGATGACGGGACCATGGGTTGTGGGCCCAACATGTCTTCCGCTTCGTCGAATAAATCATCCTTTGAGATAGGCTGAAAAAGGCATCTGATTTAGAACGTGCTTTGCAGGTACCAATGTCGGCATGGGCCTTTATCACATGGCATGTGACGTGGTGTGCAGTGGAAATGAGATTCCCACTCAAGTTGTCGTCTAATAATAGTATGCACCACAGTGTCTTGAGAATGATTCTGCTCTTCGTGAATGCGATGTGGGCCAAACCTTGCTATCCATCTGTAAAGATGTTCATTATGAGCCGATCTGATTTTGATATGCCACGTCCAAAGAGGTCTCTTTAACAAGTCAGTGAATTGATTGTACAGGTATTCACTGTTCAGCCTTTGGATGGTGATGGTTCCGCTATTGTGTCTGCGATCTGCTTGGATTGTGGCTGCGACAGACATTTGTAGATCTAATGACGCTGCATGAGAAATCCTGGTGAACCTAGGATGCATGCCTTCTCGTAAAACTTGTTCTTGAACCAGAGCACTTAAGGATTCAAATGCTTGATTCAGGATTCTGGTTAAATTAAAACCAGGAGCTGGTGCAGGCTGATGCATAAGGGTAGCAGGAGGATTCCTACTAAGCCAATCTGCTATAATATTACTCTTACCATCTATATGCTGTACTGAAAAATTGAATTGGTGGAAAAATGCTTGCCACCTGACATACTTACCATGACCATCCTTCCTACCATGATCTTTTTCTCGGAAGGTTAAAAATCGGGTGCAGTCAGTTACAATAATGAAATGTGGCAGATGTAACAATTTCAGCATAAATTTTTCCAAACATTTCTTAACAACATAGATTTCCTTATCAGAGGAAATCCATTTCAGTACGTCTGTACTAAACACACCGCTAGCAAACTCGCAAACAAACTCAACATTATTTACAACAGAAACAAGTATTCCTCCCCATGAGAGGTCGGATGCATCAGTGTAGACTTTCATTTCCTGGGATTTCGGAACGTGGAGTTCTGGTAAGGTAGCAACCTTACGTTTGATCTTCTGGACAGCTTTAGTATGACGTTGTTCCCATCGGAACGCTTTCCTTTTCTGGAGAAGTTCTTGAAGTACAAATCTGTCTTCACCAGAGTTAGGATAAAAACTGTTCAGATAATTTAAAAGACCCAGAAATGCTTGCAACTTAGCTTTGTCAAGTTGCTCTGGAAAACTGATGACCTTCTCTTTTATGTGCGGCTGAATTTGCAGTTTTGAATCTCGGATGATCATCCCGAGAAAATTACATTCGGTAGTGCATAGCTGAATCTTTGTGTCAAATAACACTATTCCTGCATCTGTGGCCAACTGTAGAAACTTGGAGAGATGAACAACATGTTCTTCAAAATAATTACTGAAAATCAAAATGTCATCAATATATACACATAAAAAATTGGAAGTGCCTTCAAAATTTTTGTCCATGTGTGCTTGGTAATAGGCAGGTGCATTCATCAACCCGAAAGGCATAACAGTCCACTGGTAGTGGCCGAATGGGCAGCTGAAGGCTGTCTTAGCTCTGTCTGTCTCCTTGACTCGAATCTGATAGAAGTCGGATTTGCAATCAAACTGGGAGAAGTATTTATAGGCTGCAACTTTCTCCAAAAGATAGCTTTTATCAGGGATTGGATATGGAAATGGTTCTGTAATGGCATTCAATGGCCTATAATTTATGACCATTCGTTTCTTTCCTCTCTTCTGCTCTGAATTCTTGTTGACCATGAAAGCATAACAGCAGTAAGGAGAAATTGATTTCTCAATGAACCCATTCTTTTCCAGATCCTTAATCTGGTTTTCCATATCAGAATAGTCCTGTGCTGGGATAGGGATTTTCTTTCCTATTTTCATATGTTTGCCTTCTAGAATCTTTATTTCCATTTCAGGCATTGATTTAGCCCAAAACTGTTGCGGATTGTCCGAACAGATAGTAGACTTGATCTTTTCTCCTAAGGCAAGTATTTCAGCAGGGACTGGTTCAGGACTCTGAGCCATGGCACTTGGAAATTGCTCAGTAGCATATATGAGTCTAGGAATTCTGAGCCTTTCATTTTCAATTGTAAACATGATGCTTTTGGTAGTAGCACCATAGGGTGTGTACCTGTCTATGAATGATCCTCCTAACAGGACATCTATAGGCATCTTTTCTAAGGCGAAAAAATCACAATGGAAGATTTTACTCTATATTCTCAAGGGTTGTTGATGTTTGTATTTATTACAGGTAAAACTGTTCCCTTGGATGTCTATGCTCTTGTAAGCTAGTCGCTCATCTAGTGTCTCCCAATCACTGATGAGTTGTGGTTTTGCAAATGATAAAGAAGCTCCAGTATCAACTTGGGCGTCTACATATCTACCATTAATTTCAAGAGTAAAGAATTGCGCAAATCTACCATTGATGAGATGGTTGAGATAAGCAGGTTGTGGCAATTCTAAGGAAGGGATACTTGTACATACCAATTTTTGCCTTCCTGGATCTTGAACAATGATTGGTTCTGTGTAGATATCTTCTGGTAGTTTTGGTTCTGCTTCTTCTTCTTCTGGCATACTGCACTCTCCTGGGTAGTAATCTTGGTCGGAATAAAATATGCTTCCGACTTCATCCTCTTCTTCGTAGCCATCATCCCATCTGGGGTCTGCTGCAAGGACTGGTTCTTCAGCAGGCATGATCTGTTCCTAAATAGGTTCTCTGATCTCTTTTGGTGGCTCTCTGCAAGTGAATTTATTTTTAATCCACGAATCACTTGGCTTGAATTGACTTGGAAAGTGCATAGGAGGATGTTGTGGTCTATGCACCGTTGGTGGTTGTCGTGGCTGAGAGGGCTGTCTCCCTCTAGATGATTCTCCTCTTTGGTTGCCTCGTCCTCTAGGTCGTTCTGGTCGCTCTGGCACTTCTTGATGGGCTCTAGACTAGGGACCATAAGCTTCATATGATGGATTGTAGCCTCTGGACCTGTAAGGTCTTGATCCTCTTTGCATGTTGGTCATGGGTTGCTCAAGATCATCGGCGAGAGAGTCGAGCTCGGCTGCGTCTTCATCATCTGATGCTTCTTCTGCTTCTTCTGGAAGATCTTCAAGTACAGGCTCATATATGTCTTCTTGTAAATACAGATCTTCATCAGCATCTATAATATCCAGGCATGCAGACAAGGCCACCTCTACTTCTCACTCCCATATCTCCTTGGCAAAATAGAGAACTTCCAAATCCCACTCAATTTGTGAAATGGAAAAGAAAAGTAGAAGCGGAAGCTAGGTATATTACCTCTGGATCAAAGCATTGGGATATTTAGTTCCAACCATTTGATCTGAGCAATTAAATGGAATGCAAGATATACAATCCTGAATTTGAAGAGTGAAGTTTGTAAAGGAACTTATAAACAAGTATGGGTGAAAATGATGAGGCCAGGATATGCTCGATAAATGTATAATAAATGACCTCATCTTACTATTTCTTTCTATTAAGTTTGATTGCATTTTGTAACTTTTATTTTGATCTGAGATAAGTTAGGATGTAATTATCCATATTTTGTTGATTGTGATTCTAATGTTTAAAAACTTATAATTCCTAACAAGTGTGTTGGAAAATTCAAGTTTTGTAATAAAAGAGGTCATTATCAGGCTAAAGAACAAATATGAAGTGGATTACATGTTTTTGGAAGCATTAGAATCAATTCAGCTTAGTTCTAAAACTCCACCATACTATTTCAAGTTATCGTATTTTCAGACTTATCTCCAAAACTCTATATTTAGCCCAAAATTATCTGAATTAGCTCTGGTACTCCTGCAGATAAGCTCTAGAACTTTTGTGGCTAGATATAGAACTTATAAGAATCTATTCCAAAATGGCTGGCGATCTATCAGGTCAATGATCCCATTAAATCAGGAACAGATTTCCAATTTCTATATTTGTAGATCCAAGATATTTATCACATAGTTGGACATCTAGCCACATCTTGATTTAGCATCTATTTTTGGTGTAATTCAATTCCATCATATCTATGAAATAGTTACAGCCATCAAAGCATCTATATATACAAACCTAGGAATTTAGGAAGATAGAGAAAGAAAATCATTGAAGAATAGAGAGAAAATGGATACATTAGTACATTTTGTATACAAAATATTTTATCAATGAATAGCCATTTCTATTTTGAAAGTAAATCAAATTGTTCAATCATATTTCTAGGCGGAGCAAGGGCCCACTCCTCCAAAGAACCAGGCAAGATCTTCATTTTTGGTCAGTATTTATATTTTATTCAAGCAAATAGGTAACTCTGTTAAATTTATAAATGCTTCCAACTCCTTAAAGTTAAAATTTATTGTGAATTTGTTCCTGCAAGCATTTTAGATTAAATTCTCATTTCTTTGCAATCATTTTACAACAATCTATTTTATTCTACAAAAGTGTGTTTATTTCTAGCAATCTATTTTATTTTGTAAACATGTATTTACTTCTGGCAAATTTATTTTTGCAAATGTGTGTTTACTTCCAACAAATTCATTTCTACAAACATGTGTTTACTTTCAGCAATTTTCATCATTTGATTCTAATAAGGTTTTGACCAAGAAGTCCTTAAGACATTAAAAATCCCCTAAAAACAAAAAAATAAAAAATACAAATACTTACAATCAATTACTAAATCACTACGATTCCTCTTGTTGCATATAGCTTTAAGACACAGCCCTGGTTAAATATAACATAAAAAAAAAGTTGATTAAATGTAGGGAGCAATGACACCCAACAACAAGTTTTTAATGGTGATAATTAAATCATTGCTTTTCTGGAAAAGATGAATGACTTTAAAGAACTTTATTTTGAAGGTAGTGAATCTCCACCATGGGAATCAGTTCCTAAAATAGATTCAAAAATTGGTGGAGTTCCTTCAACTCAAAAGGAATAAAATTCCAAAAGGTTTGGCTTTTCTTGAGAAGTTATTTGATAAGCATGATAGGTATATCAAGCAGTGACAAATAGATTTAAGTTCCTCTAAGGAGTTCGATCAAATAAATTTGAGTATGAAAGAAAATCCTAAAATGGTCAACATTGGGAATTATTGCACTTTTGATGAAAAGCTCAAATTCATTACTCTTCTTCATCGTTACACTGATGTTTTAGCATATTCTTATGATGACTTGAAATCTCTCAGGCCTAAATAAATCGTCATGAAATTCTTCTTAAAGTTGGATCATTGCCTCACAAGTAGAAATAAAGGCAATACAACCCCAAAATATCAGGTACTATCCTTTTTGAGATCTAGAAGATGTTAAATACAAGAATAATTTTTTCAATCCATCATTCCACCTGGATCGCGAACATAGTTCTTGTAAGGAAAAAGAATGGACAAATTTGTATCTGTGTTAATTTCAAAAACCTAAATCAATATTCTCTAAAGGATAACTACCTCCTACCCATCATGGATCAAGTATTGCAAACAGTGACTGGCTCATAAATCTTATCAATGTTAGATGATTTTTCTTGGTATAATCAAGTGGAAGTCAATGAAGCAGATCAATATAAAACCACTTTCACTACACCTTGGGGCACATTTACATATCACAAAATGCCTTTTGGTCTGATCAATGCTGGCACCACCTTCCAGAGAGCAATGGATCTTGCCTTCAAAGATGAAATAGGAAAGCTTATTGTGGTATATCTTGATGACTTGACCATTTTTTCCAAACATTGTCTTTATCATGTGCATCATTTACAACAAGTGCAGGAATGCTGTCAACAAAATGGTATTTTTCTCAATCTTAAGAAGTCAATTTTTGGGGTTATAGAAGGTAAAATTCTTGGTCACACTGTATCCTAATAAGGCATAAAAATTGACTCAAAAAGATTCAAATCTATCTAAAATCTTACTCTACCTGCTAGTAAAACTGTAGTTCATTATTTCATGGAAAGGTGAATTTCTACGAAGGTTCTTTCCTAAATTCGTAGAGAAAAATTGCCACATTGTTGACATGATGAAGGGTAGAGATACTTTTCATTGGACTGTAGAAGGCAAAGCAACATTTGAAGATATTAAGAAGGCTATTGCCCATGCTCCAATCCTGGTTTGCTCAGATTATACCAAAGACTTCGTAGTATATAGTTATGCTTCTGAACATACACTTTCAACTATTTTGGTTCAGAAAAACAAAGAGGATGTGGAATCTCCCATATTATTTATGAGTTATCCTCTCAAATCTCATGAATTAAAATATTCAAATATGGAGAAGCATGCTTATGCCATGGTTAAGGTGGTAAAACATTTCTGATTCTATATCTTGAATTCACACACTGTGGTTCTGGTGTCTAATACAACAGTAAAGTCCATTTTAACTCAATAGAAGTTTGGTACTAAAAGGAGAAATTGGATTTCTAAAATTCAAGAGTTTAATCTTGATATCAAACCTACTAATCTTGTGTGGGGAAGAGGTCTCTGCCAATTAATTACTGATAATATACCAAAAAAATAGGACATGAAAATATAGAGGTTGAAGACATGCCTATAGTTCTCATTGTCACTACTACTGATGAGTGGTATTCCAATATCACTCATTTTCTTACCTATGGTGAGTGTCCTAGCCATCTATCTTATAAAGAAAAAAAAATGTTAAGTTGAAAGCTGCTAACTATGTCTTGTGGGATAATGGTTTGTACAAAAGAAGCCTTGATGGGGTATTTTTTCATTGTGTGGATAAGGCTCAATAAGGTAAAATTTTGGAGTCTTTCCACAATTTGGCTTGTAGAGGACATTTTTTTGCACCTATGATGGCTCACAAAATTCTATGAGCTAGATACTATTAGCCTACACTATTTCAAGATGCATACAAATGGGTACATAGGTGTGAGTTATGTCAACATTTCATTGGGAAATCCAAGTTGGTTGCATTACCTCTCAAACTGGTGGTGATTAAAGAACCTTTTCAGAAATGGAATATTGATTTCATTAGCACCGTGAACCCATCATCAAGCTCTAGACACAACTATGTTCTCACCGCAATAGACTATTTTACTAAGTGGGTGGAAGATATTCTAGTTAAGCATGATACTTCGGAAGTAGTATGTAATTTCCTTAAGGAAAATGTTGTTTCCTGATTTGGAGTTCCAAATAAGATTATAGTGGATAATACCACTTGTTTCTCTTTTCATGAGATTACTGACTTTTGATACAATCATAGAATTATTCTTTCCCACTCCTCAGACTACTATCCGCAAGGAAATGGTCAGGTGGAATTAAGTAACAAGAACCTGGTTACTATTATCAGGAAATTGGTAGATGACAATCAGAGAACTTGGCATAAAGCATTGTTTGATACTTTGTGGGTAGACATGATTACACCCAAGAGGGCAATAGGTATGTCACCATTTCAACTTTTGTATGGTTTGAATACGAAGATACCAATCACCTTGGAACTACCAACACTAAAGTTGGCAAAGGCAGTTGAAAATCAAACTTTTGATAATTCTATTGATAAGAGGATCATATGCTTAACTGAACTAGAAGAGCAATGAACTATGGTAGTGGACCGTATTGTTGTGCATCAAAATTAGGTAAAAAAACTCTTTAACAAGAGAGCAAGGATTCATGAGTTTTAGATTGGAGATCAAGTCTTGTTGTGGGACAAGAGGAGAGAACTAAAATGGATGCATGGAAAATTTGATTCTCTGCGGAGAGGTCCATTCACCATTCATCAATTCTATGGTGAAAATATTTTCTTTCTAGAATATCAAGATAGAACACCATTCTCACTACCTCACAGTGGGCAACATCTAAAACACTTCAATCCTTGAAGTATCAGATAGGTTCATCTATACATTTATATAGTTTTATGTTTTTATTCATTTTTGTTTGGTTTTTTGTGTCTTTTTTCTTTTTGGTAGCTTGACTCCATAGCTCAATGGCATGGATGAAGGCACTTAGAGACTAGATTCTACTCCCTTTGATTATTTTAAAGTTCAATCGATGGAAGTTCCCTAGCTGAAGCTAATTGTTGTTCCCAAAATCAGCTATACTTATTTTTGTGGACAACCCTTACAAAACTTATCCATTTCATAATCAATACTCTAAGTTCATCATTCGAGACAAGTTTTTCTTGATCTTGAGTGCAGTTAAATAACATCCTGGAAAAGTTCACAACATTCTCTCATCATGATTTCTCAAAAAACATGAAACTCATTGCAATCTTGATCTAATTAAATATCAGATTTTGATAATTTCAAGGTGTTAGATAATTTTTGGTTTTCTATGCACTAGCGGCAAAAATAGCCACTTTTTCATGTTTTCATCCTTTAAGTGCATTAGCGGCAAAAATCACTGCCCCTATAAGTTTTAATTAGTTTTTATGCAATAATAGTGATTTTCACCACCCTTGTATTTTCTCTTCTTTTCATGCATGAGTGGCAAAAATCACCACCCTTGCATCCTTTTCCCCTTTCATGCATCAGTGGCGATTTTGCCACCAATACACAAACCCCTCTATATCATGCATGGATGGAAATTTTTGCAACCAATGCATGATCTTAGTTTTCACATGTGACATTTATGACCGTATGCATCGAGTGGTTGGCTCTCATTTTAGGGCATTTAAATATCGATTGATTATTCATTTTAAGTTATCTACTCCTCCTCCTATAATCATTCAACCGCATGAATGAGTGGGATTACGATTTCACTGAATTCAAGCTTAGGATTTTAAAATTATCGGGTAAGTTTTGCTTTCTAGGCTCTTTACTTCTAAGTTTTTGTTTTTATTCCTCCTCCCTCTTTTTGATACCTCACCCTAGGTTTTCTCGCCATACTGAGTCCATATTTTGATCCGATCTAAGTTTCCCTTGCATTAAATCTAGTTAGAAACTACCTACACAAAACCAATGTAATGACAGTTAAAAATTGTAGATAATACATGCCCTTGTGTAATCATTATAATTTTTGCCACCATTACAAACCCATCTCTTCCAAGTAAGATTAGTGATTTTTGCCACCCTTAACTTTTCAAACCTAGCTATATGCAAGGGTGATGATTTTTGCCACCCTTGCATAAACTCAACCTGTAAGGGTGGCAAAAATCATCACCCTTGCATAAGTGGACATTTTTTCCTTCACCTGCTCAAGTGGAAAAAATTGTCGATCGAGCATATTTTTACCCTCCATACAAGGGTGGCAAAAATTGCCATCCCTGCACAAGTGTGAATTTTACCCCTACAAGAGTAGCGATTTTTGTTGCCCTTATGTAAAATCCTATTTTTTGCCATACCTGCTCGAGTAGTGATTTCTATCACTGATACCATAAGTATTACTTCTCATATGCAAGGGCAGTGATTTTTGCTGCCCATGCAAGCATTCTTCCAAATTTATTAACTCCAAAAAAAATTTAGTTTCTCTTTTCCAAACCAGATTTCTTCTAGTTTTTTGACCTAATCACACTTTAGCTCTTTCAAGTGCGTCTCCATGATCTTGATCGTCGACATGCAATTTTCTCAGATTGCCAGTATTTCCCCTGATTGCATGATCATGACTTTTGTTACAGTTTCTTTTGTGGATCCTTCTTCATCGATATCCTTTTGACAAAAGCTCTTCTAGATGACTGAGGTTTCTCTAAAGAAGTTGAAGACAATGAAGTATAAGTATCAAAGTGTTTTTTCAATCACCTCGATTACTTCTAATGTCAACGACATTAGAGATATAGAGATCGGTCACGTGGACATGGCCGAGTTCATGGAAAGAACTAAATCAAGCAATCCTAGCCATGAAATGAAGAAGATAATTGAAAGTAATATTTATCTAGTATCTTCTTTCCTTGTAGTAGCTCACAACACATAATTTATTCTCTAGTGTGCTCAGTTCTATAATAAGGATACCACAGTTGTCTTAGATGCTAATGGTAATGTGGTAATTAGACTGGACCCTAAGTTTATCGATAAAGTGTTCATGTGTCTTCCTATTACTGAAGTAATAAAGCTTGATTTTGTCGAAGCACAAAGAGAATATGACAAAGATCTTGAAAAAGTGAAGAAAGTAATCAACCATAAATGGATCAAGACTCTAAGGGAAATTTTTTCAAGGTGGCCATGAAGTTTTCCAAGGAGTAACTTCTCAGAAGAAATTAGTGATCTGATCACTCTTCTCAACAAGTTAAGAGGTTTACCTTCTTCCTCATAATTTCATGAATGGATGTATCCCTTCATCAAGATAATTCTCCAAGGTAAAAAAGTCATCTTCTGGAGAGAGAAAATCAATAATTCTCTACAAGAGCAATTGATGAAGGTATCCATTACATTCAAATTCTACATGACTTCCTACCTGGTGTACATTACAACATCGATGAGAACCTTTCCAAGTTTAACATCACAAGGAGATAAGAGAGTAACCCTAGTGTATCAATACTATCCTCAGTTAACATTGAAGGGTTCTATTCATCACTTTAGGAGAGTAAATGATGCTTTCTTTGTAGTATTTTTATGTCTTTTTGATCCTCAGTTAGAACAAAAAAGAGTGTCTGATGAAGCCTGGACAGTTGTGAATGATTTTGGATGTGTGTTCTTGAAATTTCCTTCTTTTTTAGACCTATGGGTTGGCTTTTTACAAGGTCATCCTTATATGCTTCCAAGATTCCATTTAGAAAAATTGGTCTTGATAGAGCTATGCAGGTAAATAATTGTCATTCATAATAATTAGATGGAACTCAAGAAGCCTAGTTTTAGGTTCCTAATTGAAATTGGCAGGTTTTTAGTGTTAGCCGATGGGAAAGCTAGAGTTATGGAAACTAAAATATAGTTCATAACCATGAAGCAATTCAAAAGAAGACCAAATTTTGATTACAAGGGCGTAATGAACATAATCAGGAGAAAAACTCAATTTCATGAACCCATGATTGAAGATGTTTGGGTAGACTTGAGGACAGTGGAAGATATCAAGAAAATGGACTATAGTAGGTTATCTCTTGAGCAGATAGAATATCTAGGACTTGCTGATATCCCTAAGAATTTAGTAGATGATGGGGATTTGATTAATGATAGATACCATGCTAAAAAGGTCACCAATGCTCCTCTTCCCCCAATCTAATGGTCACAAAAGGAACTGATTTCCTTAAAGAAAAGATTTGAACCAATATTGGCAAACACCAATGATTAGTTAGCAAATAGAGGAATCACTTTGAAAGAATTTATCAGGTTCAAAAGCTAAATTTCAAGAGGAAACGAGAAGAAGAGAAGAAAATAGGATGAAGAATAAAAGTGATGTTGCTTCTTCTTCCAGGCCACATAAGCCAAAGATCATATTTGTGACAGAGAAGTCAAAAGTTATGGAAAAAGAGCCAAAAATAGTAGATATATAAGTTGAGAAATAAATCACTGAAGAACCAACAATGAAATAGATGGAAACTGATGATAGGCCCATGGATCAACAAGAGAAGGAAACTTTATCTCCTTGAGAGAAGGTGCACCCAGAAATAGGAATTTCTTCTTCCCTATCGGGCACGCCTATTGTAACTCCACCTATTTATCCAATTAGTGTTCCCTCTTCTAGATCACCCTCTCCTTCCAAAATTATTTTTGACAACCCTCAAGGTACTTTTGGAGATATTCTTCATTCCTCAAGATCAATTCCTAGTTTTTCATCCCCATCTTTTGATATTGAAGATAGTTCAATTTTTGATCACTCAATAGAAGGTGCAATTTTATTGATACTCCACCTATTTTTTCCACTACTAATGCAAGTGCAACTCTAGTAACACCAACAATGGAGATTGATGCTAGTGTAAGTACTTCTGCACTCCCACCTTGGTTGTTAGCTTATACACCCAAAAGGAAAAAACAAGCTATCTCTCCAGATGACTTTGATTTCAATAAAATGGTGTTAGTAAAAGTCAAGGCTCCTAAGAAACCAAATATTCTTTCAAAGATGATTGGGGATAAGGGACACAAATTTTTGGAAATAGCAAAACCTCCACAAGATGCAACTATTAAATTTTTTGATATAAGTGACTACTTTATCTCTAGAGTTGAGTTAGGTAAGATAACTCATGAAAGTGCTAAGAGTGATATACAGTTAGCCATGGACATCTTGATTCAGATATTTGATAGAGAGAAAGAGGTGAAGGATCATTATAAAACAATGGTGGAACAATTGACTGAAGTGATAAAGAGAATTACTTTCACTCCAGAAATAGTAACTTTAGAGGCTATTTCCATAGAAGACCCCATGATTCAAAAAGTAGAAAAGACCTATCTCAAGGTAAAAGTACTTGAAGATTACTTAGATAAGATGCATACACAAAGAATTTTCTTGCTCACAGAGTTATCTGAAAAGATGGATAAAATAAGATAAATAAGAGCAGAACTATATGATCTTATTAATATTATTTCTCAAGATATTGAAATCATAAGAAAGTATCTTGACAAATGGATGGATATGAAGAAGTTAAAAATGAGCACTCTAATATCAATTAACATCATTGCTGATAAAGACTCTTACACTGAAACTAAAGAAGCATTGATATATAGGAGTCAGGTGCTTAAAGAATTGATTAGTGACCTCGAATCATCAAAGGACCTCCGTGAAAAAATTAATATCATTATTTTGCATAAATTGGAGAAGATACCTTGTAAGCTTGCATCATAAGACAAACAATTCCTTTTAGTAGAAGAAATGATTCAAGAATTTGAAGGTATGTTCTAGAAGGAATTTGAAGATAAGGCATTTTTAGTAGCCTCAGTGGACAATATTCTAGATAATCAGTTAACTCTAAATAATCTAAAAACTAGGTTAACTAGTCATGCAAAATTGGTCACAATAGTAAGACATGCCATAGTCAGGGCTAAGGTGATTTTCAATAATATTGTTACTCTAGATAGTATCAGGATACAAGCAACTATCACCATATATGATGCTCACATGAAGAAAAATGGGGATAAAAATTGAAACTGTCATTCATTTAATTTCCATTTTTTAAATGCACTTTTGTAACCACTTTGGATATTTTCACATGTACTTTTGTCATGTGTAATTACATGTAAAAATATGGAAAGTCTAAAGTCAACAAGGACTCCTATCTTTGACTAGGTCAAAGTAATTAAGTCTTTTCTAAATCCTCAAGGCCTCTCCATATAAATAAAGAGAGCCTCTTTTGTAATTGATCTTCATCTTTTAATTATTGAAAGTAAAAAAAAAAAAACTCTACCTAAATTGAAATGCCTTTTGAGACTTTGAGCTTAGATTGTAAATCATATTTTATTAAGTAAATGAGAAAGCAAGTAACTTATCAAACTTTGTGTTGAAATAAATTTTGTTGTGTGGGAAATTGTTCTTATGTCCTTTTACTAATATAATCTTATCTATTTGATTAAATAAGCAAAGTGAACTGAAATAATTTGGAAGATGTTCTGAAGTTGATTAGAGAGACTTTGTGCTACTATAATTGCCTTTAGTTTATGTTTTAGTAAGAAAGGTATTAGAAAGGCTTTGAAATACTTTTATCCTTTGTGATCATATACTTTGTTGTAGTTTTTGGTGAATACTTTTGGATGTACCTCATTCTACTATTATGTAAGTTATAAATCAGTAAAAGAATCAACGATAGGCTTTGTACTCCTGTGGGCTTCTTTTGGTTTCATTCCATATCAAGGAAGTTTTCATTTTATTTTGTAAACATCATTTCTGAAAAAAGAGAAATGGATGGTATGATATCACTCCTGAGTTAATATTTAGTTTAGATTATTTTATAATATTTTATAGGGAACCTCCCCTTGCTAAGAGGAGAGATTTATCTCATTACGCTGTGGCTGATATACCCATTTTACCTTTAGTTAGTTGACGACAAAATATTCACCCAACAAGTAAAAAAGTGACCTTTGGACCATGTTATGATCCTTGATGTCATTATTCATGTTTTATAACTATTTTACACCTTGAAATTTTCTAAACCACCTCCTAAAACATCCTTACCATGAAAAATTATTCAAAAATTAAAACTAGGCAAAATGGTGGGAAAACTGAATTTGAAAATTTAGACTATCTTATTACTTCTTAGCACTTAGAAATAATTATAAATTACCTAATAATAATCATAACACCTATTTAAATGTTATAAACATTAAAATTGATTACAAAATATTGGCCAATACAAAATTTCTTAAACAAAACATCAAATTGAGTCATCCATATAGGATGCTCTTGCATCATACTCTTGGGGTATGAAAAAAAAATTTCCATAAAAGTTTGTCAACTTGTCTTTATCTCCCAAACATTCCTCTCTATAGTTATCTCCTTATAGACAATGGTACACCTCTTTGATACCAAGGTATATGATTATCACATAGACCTCTTTGTTCTTTGACCAACTCCACCTTTCTTACTCCTTTGAAGTGGATGTCTTGCATAGTGATTTTCAGCCTAACCATCTTCAACACCTGGGCCTTTTCTTGGAACCATCTTGTACATGGGACACACATCAAAGAAATCAAAGTATTGGTAATCTACTTGGAAACCACTTTCTTGATTTGTCATGCTTATCATTGGTTAACTTGGATCTGTTATTTTTGGAATGGCTGTTGATAGTTCCTTATTTTCCTCTACAAGATCCTCAACCTCTATAACCTCTTTACCCACTTTTTTCTACTACCCAATTTTCACTTGATCACTATCTTATTTTTCTATCACCAACTCCCTCAACATGTCTACTTTATCAACAAAGCCTTCTAGATACTCACTCTTTTATATGAGGGTGAAATGATAGGACAAATTTGTAAATAACTCCTTCAAATGTTCATCTGAAAATAACTTACCTTGCCAGTCTGAGAGTAACAAATCCTTATTACTTACCTTCAAATCCTCAGAATGCCCTTTAATTATTGCATTCTCTTCTTCCAATGGATTGACAACTTGTACTATCTTGTCTCCTTCTTAGCAATTGATTAAAACTATCATGTTCTTTTACTCCTGCTGCTGCAAATATCTTCCTTAGGTAGGTATTCCTTCTCCCTAAAAAACATGACACTACCTGGTGTCTCTCTCCATGCATTATCCTTCAATGGTTTCAATGTATGCCTAAAACCATCCTTTTCAATGCTATAGGTGTTGACTCTCCCTTAATGAAATGCTCTCCTATGATACTACCATGTTCTCACAACAATGATGTGGAAAAATTCAATGGTAATGACATTACACAATGTTCTATCTTTGTATCCACCTATCTACAATTATACATAACATTGTTCACTCACTAAGACTTGATGGTTATTTTGGATCTAAGAAACCTTGTATGCGATTGGATGTTTGATCCTTTCTAAGCCTAATTTAGACACCATCAATGAAGAGACTAAATTATCTATACTACCATTATCTACTATAACTTTACATAACATACCTTTAATCTTGTACATGGTTCAGAATAATATTTTTCTTTGTGGTGGTTCTCTCTCTTCTTGGATGGTCTTTAAGAGAACTATCTTCATTAGAAATATTTCACCTATTTTAAGCTCCTCCACATAGTTAAGAAATGCATCTACATTCTCCTCTTCTTGTTACACCACCTGATTTCTACTCTCACTCCAAGAGCTACCACTTTTCATATCTTCAGGACACTCATAGGACCTATGCCCTACAAACTTGTTACACTTAAAGCACTTGCTTTCAAACTAACCATTGCCTCTTCCTCTATCATAGGATATGCCACCTTTATTACCATAACCACTGATATTTGATGAACTTGAATCCTCTGGATTGCTGCCCACTTCTTTGATTTGACCTTGCCATTGACTTCTATTGCTTGGTTGCCATCTTCCTTCTTGTTGGCCTCTTCCTCTATAGATTCTTTCACCTCTACCTCTATTTAATTAACTTTTCCTCATTGAAAAATTCTCTTATACCCTCAAGGATACTTGATAATCCTCCTCAACAGTCTTAGGTGCCAAAATACTCAACTCATATTGAATGGCAAACTTCAAACCATTCATATATCTAGTAACCTTCTCAACATCATCTTCTATATGACCTGCTTGAATAGTTAACTTATATAACTCCTCCATGTAATATTTCACTATCATATCTTTATACCTCAAGTTTTTAATCCTCCTAAAAAAGTGGGTTTGATAATCCTTAGGCATAAACTTGCCCTTCATCTTGGCCACCATTCTGTCCCATGACCTTATCTTGTCTTTGTCTCTTCTTGAATGACATCCCACCACAAGGATGCATGAACCTTCATAATTTTTACTAAAAAATTCACCTTATTTTTCTCCTTCACCTCTTCATAATCAAAGTATATGTCCATAGCTGTGATCTAGTCAACTAATTCCTCCATATTAAGACTTCCCTCATACACGGGCACTTCCATCTTGGGCTTTAAAGTTACCCCAAGCACTGATCTAATGAGTCTCTCTTTATCTCTTCCTTCATAATATTCATATTCTAATTCTTCATGATGAATATCATCCTCACCATCACTTATATCATCCCTATTTATCTCTCTTTATTGTGCCAACTCTATGTCTTGAAATCTTGCCTATAGGTTTCTCATTTCAACTGCCAAAGTATCCATTACTTGCAACCTCATTTGGGATGCTAATGATAATAATAATCCTCTACCTACCATTATGTATATTTTACCAATATCTCCAAGGCTCTAATACCAAATGATGTAGAGGATAGGTCAATTGTCTCACACTTTGCTTTGTGTTAAAAAGTACTTCCTTAACAAAGGCTTAAATGGTCATTCAATGCTTCATGCATGTTATAAATATTTCATGGGATATAGTACATTTTTTATGATCATTATTATATTTTAAAATATCTCATTCCCTTTACTTCACTCTTATCTAGCCTCTTACCTTCTTAGATGACTCTGCATTCATAGAACATAAGCTAGTAGCCTTTTTTTGTAGTATTCCTGATTATACAGAAGTGTACGAAGCCTTGTTGAAAAATATTGAGTGATTTAGGTATCATTTATCCTTTATCACCTTTTTATGAAATTTCACACTCAAAATATTATTCTAAGCCACTTTATTGTCCCTTTTTAGCTTGTTGTTTAGGCCTAATTAGGCTTGTTTGACCCTACACATACCTCTCCAACTATACTATCACATACATAATAGATTCCAAAAATCAACAATATATTACCCTAAATATATAAATTTAAAATGAAAAGTTTTCTTAGGTTTTCATTGGTTAAATCTCCCAAACAATGCATTTTGATTATAAAATCCTAGTTCAAGGTTATTGGCAACTGTAAGTGCCTGAGAGCACTAAATTTGGGATTTAGGGTTCCTTAAAGAGTTTTATGACCTATGAAGTTTTTTAAAGGCATATGTAAATATCCTACCCATTTTAAATTTATTATTTGGCATGTTTAAGTTCTTTTCTCCTCTTTTCTATTGAGTTTTTCGTCCTATTGTGTAAACATACATAGTCTGCAAGTTATTTTAAAGCATTGTCTTGAAGTTTTACCTTCTAATAACGATTTTTAAATTCCCTCCAATGTAAAAAAGAATTTATTTATATCATCACTTATTTTAATTTCATAAAGAATCAAATTTAAAGTCTCTGTTCAATAATTCTATGAACGTATTGGATTCACTTACACATACTTACAATCTACATGCTTTACCAGGGTTGTTTGAAGAATAAGATTTATCCAAAGGGATTTATACTCTATCCACATTAATAAAGGATTTAAAAAATAAAAAAAACTAAATTAAATCCTTAATTAGTCCTAATTACACCTTTGTTATGCCACTTCATGTTGTTTTATGTTAACTATCTATGCATTGTATTACTCTACAAACATGTATAGTATTCAAAGTAAAAAGGTAACAAGAAAAAAAATGCTACAAACTACTCAAAAAAATTAAATAAATGTTTAATAAACTCACAAAAAATAATTTTAAGCATTTTAAAAAACATGATATTGAATCTCTTTTCTATGAGTAGTCTGATCACAATCAACACATTTGGCAATATGCAAGAAAAGATAGGGTTACATGCTTCCTCATCAAAATTTAGACATATTTATTAATTTAATATTATAATTATATCCATTAACCTTATATTAAAATTAAAAACTGATCACAAAACTAAAATTTTCAAACCTTATATCAAAACCAACTTCCTAACTACCTTTCCAACGGTCACTAACTAGTGAGAGAACACTTTTCACAAACAACAAAGTTAATCTTCCTTAAAAAAGTGACCCTTGGCCCATGGTATGATAATTTATGTCATTATTCATGTTTTATAACTATGTGACACCTTAAAAACTTATAAACCACCTCCTAAAACATCCTTACTATACAAAATTATTCAAAAATTCAAACTAGGCAAAATGGTAGGAAAACTGAATTTGAAAACTTAGACTATCTTATCACTTCGAAGCACTTGGAGAACATTAAAAGGTGCCTAATAATACTCATAACAATTTTTTCAACATTATAAACATTCAAATTGATTAAAAAATATTTGCCAATCTAAAATGTCTTGAAAAAACATCAAATTGTCATCCACATAGGATGCTCCTGCATCACATGCTTAGCTCAACCACTTTTATTTCCACATCCTCCAGTCAACCAATAGGATCTACCCTACCATAGTATATGAGGTTTAGTGTTACTGGACTACAAATGAGTGTTGGCCATATAATATTTTCCAAGGTAGACCAAGGAATACTATTAATGTGCTTCAAAAATCAAAATAGTTTTAGGTACCTCATATCCTTTCAGCTCAATATCCATTTAAGAATCAACATCCTAAGGTTTATTGGTCTTTATGTACCAAAATACCTTGTTATTATGTTTTTGACCTCCCAATGTGCACTCCAACAAGTTATTCAATAATATTTATAATATTCTATGAGATATCTTCATTTTTTAGAGTTCTCAAAAGTTTTAAAAGGTCAATTTAGGCAATCATACTCTTTCTTGCCTCATTATACAAACACTTTGCCAATGCATCTATATTTTGATGAATGTGGCATCACCATATGACACATTCTACTATTTTATGTTATAAATAACTTGGGTTGATTGGTACATCAACCCTTTTTCTATTATAGGGTTAGGATATCTATCCTACTAAACCTTTCTAATTTTATGACCTTGTGGCATTTGTAATGGAGGTAATCCGTTCTATGCATATTATTATCTTGTAATTTATTATATGAACACATTATCATTGGGGTGTGAATTTTAGTTTTCTCTTTCCAATGCTTCTTTAAAACTATAAAATATTTAGTTGGTGTTATTTTGGAACTTTTTAATAGACATACTACATCTATCTTTGAGGGTTAATAAGGTAGTTTCATGCGAGGTGTTTTTATTCACCACATAGATAACACTAAATTAGATGATGTGAATTCTAATTATCATTATTATGACCTCCATCAAATACACCATAGAACCCCCTCTGTATCCCCCACTATTTTTTTGGAAACCCAACATTGTGATTTTTTCCCATCAAATCCCCCTTGTTGTTATTGTTGAGCATCATATCCTCCATACTATCGTTGATGGGAGGATGGATTCCAATTTTATTTTTTTGGTTGGAAAATCATAGTATTTCATATTTAATGGTATTAATATTATGCATATGATGACACCCATCATACCAGACCCTAGTTTGATAATATAGAAACAAAGGAAACTACCTATGGGCCTGGAATTCCTTGTTTCACACAAGGCATTTGTTGTAATATGAATATGAATATGTTATTAGTGATGTCTTATTTTATTTCTTGTATAGTATGGAAACTCTTCTCATCATGATTTGGGTACTTGTAAAAATTACAATACAAACTTTATGGTCTTTGAGTGTATTATTGTAGTAGATGACATTTGGACGTTGCATGTCCTACTACCCTATATATGTCACAAAATTCTATTTTGATTTTAGGGAAACCATTATTATGATTCCCTTCTTTACTACACTCCATACATCATAGGCCCAACTTGGGTTTTTCAATTTCATGAAGCTCATCTATTCTTTTCACAAAAGCATCTATTTTCATCTGAATTTTAGTACCAGTCAATGGAACGTCTCCGTAATCCTCAATTTTCTCTACTCAAAGTGAAGTTTTTAGTGTATTAGCCTTAGTAAATAACTATTACTAAGCAATGGAAAACCTAATCATTGATCATAATCCCTCCATAAACTATGTATCTTTATCTTTATATTCTAAAATGAAGTCAACTTAATTCATTACATATGATAAACTATGATCATAATCCTATATTGATTCTCCACTTATTTGTTGAATCTATTTAAGATAATGAATGTTATATCTAGGTCACTTATTAATTTTTAACTCTACAATTAATTATTCCTTGACATGTTGAATACTTAGGGAAGGAATATCCATTTTGTATATGAATTCCATAGATTGACATATTAGGGCCTCAATGAGACTACACTTTTTCATATCATTAGTGGTCACTCCTTTAATTTGTCATTTAATATCACATGTTAACAAATAATACAGGGTTAGAAGACTCATAATATGGTGTCAAAGTAACAAACATTAATTCATTCAAATACATGATCGAGGCACTTTTAACTACTATGAGCCTTTATGAACTAGTCTATATTAGTGTCTTAAAACTCATGATGAAATAAAACCCAACCTCTTATAACTTATTGTATATTATCTTCAAAGTCTTTGTGATAATTTTACCAAATTTATCTATAAAATAATCAAACCAATCACCACCTATCCCGGCCTATACACTTTGATTTCTACTTTCTAATGATAAAGTGGGATTAGGGGATGCATACTAAAGAAATGAATGATTTGTGTCTTTGAATTATTATTTTTGTGACCTTGAACCTATGATAATCCTATGATTTTTCATAAATTCCTACAAATAATATTCTTTCCCTAGTCCAAATAATATCCTTCCTTGTAATTATGATCTACCTTTGTCCTTTAACTAATCTATTGCTATTTTAATTTCTCTTTCTCCACAGTCTACTCCATATCCTTTATACCCCCATCTTTGTCCTCTTATTTCTTGGGCTCTTTCATACCTCACTTTGTATAATCTCCAAATTATGTAAATTGTGTAGCTTATCTCTAGCCTCCCCTCTTTTCTACATCCTTTATTTTACTGATACTCCTATTCACATTTACATATTAGCTATCCTTTATTTCCACCTTCTTTGTTGTCAAAGCTCTCTTTCCATTCCCAAAATTTTCTTATGACTTTGCTTCTCTACATCCTCCATATCCTATGTTTAGGTTCAAGTACCTCCACCATGCTCTTTATCAATCACTCCTACATCACACATACCCCCATAACACCTGAAGTGACTACTCTATGTTGGTAGGGGTATGTGTTGGAAAGAGTGTTGTCATTGATGTCAAAAGTGATGACAAAGTTGTGATGTCATTAATGACAAGTAAATGAGTGTTGTCCTAGTCAAAGGATGATGTTATAGGTACTAGTTTTGCATGAAATGTACAATGCCAAAGGTTGAGACCTAGTATTTACATGAGAGACCTTTTATGGTCATATATGCTTGGTAACTTAGTGTGTTGAGTAAGTTGAGGCTGGGGAGAAGATGGTTGATATATATATATATATATATATATATATATATATATATATATATATATATATATATATATATATATATATATATATATATATATATATATATATATATATATATATATATATATATATATATATATATATATATATATATATATATATAGAGAGAGAGAGAGAGAGAGCATGGAATGAAGGTGTATGCCATGTTTTCAAGGTAGAGCATTTGAAGATTTTTCAAGGTGGTTTCTCGATCAAGGTATGGTTTTTAGTTCTAGGCTTAGTGGTCTAAGAGACTTTCTGAGGCCCATTGAGGGATCAAGTGAAGATTCTAAGGTATGTGAGCTCATGGGAGATTTTATATAGATTTTAAGATTTGTGTCAAAGGTGTTCAAGTTAAAGGTCCTAGTTATAAGGAAAAAGTGAGAAAAGTGGGTCTAAGGCTTTCAGGTGTGATGAAATGGCAAGTTGTCTACTTGAGAAGAAGTTTATGATGCTCATTGGCACATGTAGAATTTGCATGGTGACCTAAGCCTTTTGAAGTAGTTAGGGAAGGGTCTTAAGAATATTATAGAAACATTTTATATAAAAACCAAGCCCTTATTTTTGTTAACAAATTTTAAGAAGAAGACTCCTCTAGGCATCTCCACGTGGTAGTGGTGTGTCAAGGCAGTGAATAGAAGGTATAAAAAAGAGATTATTTCTAAAGATTTTATTATTATAGGTAGTATTGACTAATTCAATTCACATAAATTGATGGATGTGGAAGGCCAATAATTTTTCTTGATACCCATGGATTTTTTTTGGCAATATATGTTTTATGTGTCAATCTTTTTTATTAATAAAGTTGTCCTATTGCTAATCTACCAAATAATTAAAACAGTGAGAAAATCTAGGTATGAGTGAAAATTTGTTTAGGGATGGATTTTAGGTGTTTAGGTATGGAACCAATGGTTTTGAGTCTTATTTAAATATCTATTCCTCCTATTCCCTTGTTTGATAATTTTTTAAAATTCTCATATATTAGCAAGAAGGTGCTCTCAAGATGGCTTGTCTAAGCGATGGTGAAACCAGTGAGAAGTTACTAGTCTATGTGAAAAGGTGTTTTGAGATGCATTATCAATGATTAGGGATAAACTGAGGAACATGAAGGTGAAGTATAATACCTATAAAACTTCACCATGTAGTTGGAGTGGTTTTGAGTTAGCTGGAAGTAATGCATATGATGGTCACATGTTGATATGGCAAAGTTATGTGAAGACAGTGAAACCTAGAGCAGTAAGATTGGTCTACATATAACTATTGGATATTTTTATAAGGATGGTTTATGACATTTTACATGCATTATAATGTCTATTTAGTGCTTCTTTAGGTGTTATATTTTTATGTCTTCATGACTGGACATTTGTAGTGGTTGGTAGCTCTGAGTGAGCTTCTTACAAAGAAGGGTTAGTGGTCGCAAAGGTTGAGTTGAATACTCTTTTTGAATTCATGATGACTCTGAGGTCATATGGTGTCCATTAATGTTATTTTTTATCATGTATTTAGTGTACAAAGTATGATTATGTGTTTAATATCTATGACTGAGTTTTTGTATGTACTGGGAATTCTGAGTGGTGAAGTTGCAAGAGTGGTCTTGAAGCCTATTGGCCTAAATGGTAGTATATAATAGAAATGGAAATATTTTTAATGTAATTAATGTGTTATTCATGTGATTTTAATTTTTTATAATTTGAGAAACTTTATTTTTATATCTCAGTTGTTCAAGGCAGAGTTTCCTTGTGTTGAAGCCTTGATTGTAAACAATGAAATTGAAGAGGTCTAAGGAGTGAGTGGAATCTATAGAAGATATGGGGCTTAGGTGATGATTTATATAGTCTATTGGCATGTATATTAATTTTTTAATTCATTGGATAAGTCTCATGGTGTTCACTTTTGTCTAAGTGTTAACATGTGAATGGGTAGACCTAATTGCATTAGGTCTCTAGTAGGCCTATTTGTGTTTTTGGGCTAATGAAGCATGGATGACTAAAGAAGTGAATTATTACATGGTTTAAAATTATTTTAAGGGTTTATTGAAGGTTAATAAAATTATTCAAAGGGTCATATCTAACCAAAGATTTTATGAACAAGTTTCATGTATATAAGCAAGGCTAACTAGGCCTACTGGTGTGGTGAGAATAAGTGTAAGAGTGTGGACTTAAGTGAAGGAGAAAATATTTGAAAGAGAATAAGTAGGTCATTGAGGACCATAAGAGGGTGAAGAGGATCAGTCATGTTTATCTGATTAAGTTGATGTGGGTGAATACACAAGTCATTGGACCTAATGAGCCTAGTAGAGGCATATTGAGCGAAGGAGCCTACGTGGTTTGTATAAGTTATAAAGGTAGGTTTTAGGTGTTAGAGAAAGAGAAATGCATCATCAAGTGTGCTAGATATTAGATTAGAGGTGGAGTTTAGTTTGGTGATGATTGAGTTTGTGCTTGATCATCAAGGGGGTTTTAGAGCTAGCTAAAGGTCAAGTGCGTGCTTGACTAAATTGAGGGGTGGGTGCTCCTTGATAGATTGGTGTTGGTATAATTTTAATCTTGTCATTATATGACAATATTCCATGTGCATGGTTCAGTGGGTTTTATCCCCCAAGAGTGTTTCCCACATAATCTCTTATGTTATCTTGTGATATGATCATATGGTTATTTTTCTATGCATTATTTGATCTTATGTGAATGTATGCTTAATGGAATGGTTTTGGAATTAAATATACATTATTGATCTACTGATTCACCCCCACCTCTTAGTAGCTACTTTCAACAATTGGTATCAGAGCCACACCTTTTGGAGGAGGCTTGATAACTTACAGGTGATCCTAAGTAGCTTGAAGTTTGATAATAACAATGTTCATCTTATTTGTTATGATGGATGAGTTTATGAAGATCATGATTGAGGTCTGCATAAAAGTCTACATGATGGTGTTAGCAAGGTTGAATAAGAATGACTATACTGAAGCTAAGTCCAAGATCAAACCTAAGTCATAATATGGGTATGAGAGTTGAGGATTGTATTTCAAGACCAATTGTAGACACCGCAAACGTGTCTGCACCTTGGTTCTCCCCCTTGTCCACCTCAAACCCCTATCCTAACCCTTGGCCTCCATTTGATTAAAATAACTTAAATATTTTAATCAAGTGGCCCCCTTTCCACCCTACCCTTGCCACCTTGGATCCTCCCTTGAATCCCTCCACCTTCCCCCTAGCATTTATTAGGCCAAATCTCTTCATTATCTTCCCCCCACGCCCATTTAGGCATCCTCATGACCGTTCTTCCCATAACCCCTCGCCCGGCGGCGTGCAAGAATGGGCAAAGGCTATTTTTAGCCTCTGTCCCCATTCTGCCACCACCGACGTTAGCGACCCTTCGGCCGACGTCGGCGAAACTACCGGCATCGGCAGCCTTCATTACCCCTTTCTGCATCCGTTGCAGCCCCTAGACCCTTGAGCTCGCAAACAAAATTCTCTTGGCATTTTGGCATTCGTCTCTCCTCCGTCTGGACCTCGTACAACAGCAGCAACAGGTGCAAAGACTCTGGATCAGGGATTTTTCTTCTTGACAAGTCTTCTGTGGCTCCAACAATAGCTCCTCCGTTCTTCAGTCAGCAAAAAGGTAAGCACAGTCTTGTGTTTCATTTTATTTCATTTCTTTAGTTTTCAGTTATCTATCCTATCTACTATCTTCTATTCCCTCTGTTCTCCCCCCTGAGAGGCTACAAAAGCCTTCTCAGGACCTGTCCTCTGTGTATCTTCCTCTTTCCTATCCTCTGTGTATCTTCCTCTTTCCTGTTCCTCTTTTAATCCAATCCCAGACAACTTCCTCATCCCCCTGTCAACAAAGACCTTGCACAAGGCACCCAATCAGAACCAGAGCATTCCTCAGTCCATCTAAATTTGTCCCCGAACTCTGTCTCGACCCCGTTCACAAACTGGATCCATCCACAGTCCAGAAACCAACCCAGACCCGACTACAGGCCACAACCCCAACCGACGCCGGTCACTTCCCCAATCGACGTCGGCAGGATAACCGACGTCGGTAGATCAGATAACCGACGCCGGCGACATTTCCGACCTCGGCGACTGTCATCAGCCCTACAACTCCTTCAGGTAATAATTTTGCCTTTTCTTTCCTTTCTAATTTCTTTGTCACTTCTGTATTCTGGCATTTTGTATTTCCCTGGTCTTTTATCTGTCTGTTATCAGTGAGTTGACCTCCCTTGAGGAAGTTTTCACACTTCTGGGAACAAGCTTTTGCTTGGCAACCCACCGCCTATCCATCTAACATTTTCTTGTCCAAGTTTCCTTTTTTCTTGCAGGTGTCATTCCTCCACAGCCAAAGAGGAGTGCTCACAAGCGTCTGGATTTATGGTGCGCGATCTTTAGTCCAGGTACTTCACAAGCCTCGTCCATTACTTTTTTAGTTTCTTCTTTCTCTTAAATCTGAAAAGCGAATTTTGAATAGAAACATCTCTGGCACGCCCGGTGGGACCCTAGGTTCCTCCTGGGTTCCTTTTTCTTCTTCATTCATTTAGGAGCATTAGGTTCTTACCTTTTCTCCTCCTTCTTTTCTTCTCAATGACACTATAAGCAGGACTAAAATGAATCTCCCTTCCTTGCATTCTAGACTAGTCTAAACATCATACTTTCAACCTTTTCTCAAACTTGTCTTCATAACAAACATCACATTTCGACTTGGGCATTAAAACATATTGCACTTTCATTTCTGCTTGTGCTTGCATTAGTCCACATCTAGTAACTTAGACGCATATTGAATAAATCGTAGACACTTGATGTTACACTACCAGACCACATGCACTAAAACGAACATAAAACTTACTTGAGACAAGACCCGACTGGGATTTCATCCCCCAGCGGATACCTTACCCATCCCGGTGACCCTACTTGGATTTCATCACCAAGGGGGAAGCCCACTCTGTTCTCTGGCAGAGGATAAACTCTAGGCGAGGTATATCTTGGCTAAGCAAGACCAGCTAACCACTGGAATTGTGAAGTGAGGGGAGCTTGCTCCTTAGCACCAGGCCACGTACCAGACCCTAACACAGATCTTTGAGCACCTAAAACAAGACCCGAAACCAGCTTTAGACCGCCTTCTTCTAGGACCCATTTTTCAGCCAATCTCCCCAAACATTCATCTAAGGCATAAGCCACAATTTCTAAGGTTAATTCCTAGGATTTTATCGCTTAGGCTTGTCTGTCTCTCTCTATTTTCCTCTTCTCATCTGTTTGTTTGAGTAAGTGAGGACGCTTTCTTCTTTGTTTTTCCAAGAATCTTCAAACCTTTTGGTTCTCTGGAAAACAAAGTCACCGACATCGGTTCTGCCACCGACGTCGGCTTTCCCCTGTCACCGGCATCAGTTCTGCTACCGACGTCAGCTTCATCTGTTACCGGCATCGGTTATCTGACCGACCTCGGCCACATTTCTTACCGACATCGGTTTTTAAACCGACGTCGGTCTCTGTCACTGTCCTTTTTTTTCAAAACCAGCAGCCTAAAACCTGTCCCTTCTCTGTCAAAGACTCCATCCTGGTTTTCTGAAACTGAGCAACACAGTTCCTGAAACCTGAACCTTCTTTGCCTTGCATGGTTTTGACTCGTAGCCAAGCCAAGGCTCTTGTCAACCACGCTAGCTGTCAACCACTTCCGCCTACCCCATCCGTGACCAAGCCTACAATGGAGTTCAACTCGGAGACCAAAAGAACTCCTACCCGTCCAACCCCTCCGCAGACTCCCATTGTCCAAGAAGGGGACCAAGATTTCGAGCGATTCTTGGACCTCAACATCAAGGCCTTGCAACACTATCTCGCGCATAGCCGAACGCAAGACTCCTTGGGCAATCCAATCTACAGAATGCCAACCTCCCTTGCCGCAACTACGGCTATATCGACAGCATCCGTAGTTCAACCTTTGGACACTCAAGCCATCGCTTTGACCACTGACCAGACTTTGACCAACCCTCCAGGTGTGGCCTCTCCCTCTATCATTGGGCCCACTTCCACTGGGGTTCCGGCCCCCTGTCAACCCCAACCCGCTCAACCGCTATCCACTCCTTTTCAAAACCTTGTCGTCTCTATTCCGCCTACCCTGGCCCCTATCAACACCAGGGTGGCTTCTTACCCCTTGGCCCCCGTTACCACAGTCCAACCTCTCGTGGCAACATCGGGCCTAGCTATGTCCTCTACCCAACCACCTTTAGCCTCCACCTCTGCCCCTACGATTAGTCATCCATACATTGTACAACCGACTATGTCGCACGCCTCCTCTAGCCTCTTCCAAGCGCCCTACAACTTAGGGGGCACGCAACCCGTCAATCCGTCGGTAGACATCATCAAGATGCTGATGGACAAGATGACCAGTCTTGAGACCTCTGTTTCTGACTCGCGCAACACTCTTTCATACGAGCAGATCTGCAATGAACCCATTCATCCTTCTGTCCCAATCAGACCATATCCCAGCCAGTGGGAGCTTCTGAAGTTTTCTCGCTTTCAAAACAAGGAAGACCCACAACAACACTTGCGGGCATTCAAACATGCCTGCTACCTCATTGGCCATGATGATGCGTTACTCTTACGCACGTTTCCTATGTCTCTCTCAGGTGCTGCGCTCGACTGGTACAGCTCCCTTCCTAGCCATTCTCTCTTCTCATTCACACAATTGGCTCAGCTCTTCCTCGATCACTTTTCCATCAACATAACCAATAAGGTCTCAATTACGGACCTCTATTCTATCCGGCAATTCGAGGACGAGTCCATAGCCGACTTCGTTGCTCGATGGAGAGGCCTCATCAACCAACTCTTCTTTTCCTTACCCCAGGCCGAGCTTATTGAACTCTTTTCCCAAGCCTGTGCCAGACATATCTCTTCCACCCTGAGGGTTCAAACCTTCCGCACTTTTGACGAGGCCTTCACGATGGCCCGCAAACTTGAGTTGCGTGCCATCGAGGAGAATAAAGTCAAGTTGTGGAGTAAGAATCCCAGCTCTAAGACCAATGACTCTTCTTCTGCTAAGCCATCATCATCCAATTCTAAATCCAAGGCTTCAGCTAATGCCGTGGTTGTCAGACCTTCATCTTCTTCATCCAATCAGCCTGAGCCATCTACATCTCAGAGCGCCACTCACCAATTCCAGCAAAGATACGTGCAACAACGATATACTCCTCTCAGAGAATCATATGCGTCTGTGTTGGAAAAGCTTGTTAAACAGGGAGTCCTCAATCTCCCTCAAGCCCGACCTCCTCCACAATTCGATCCCTCGCGCGCCATCCCCGCGTGGTATAGGGAGCAAGACTTCTGCAGTTTCCACCGTGTTAAGGGCCATGACATGGAAAATTGCAAGACCTTTAAGAACATAATCCAAGACATGCTTGAAAAGGGGGATCTCATCTTAGACAATCCAAATGCACCTCCTAATCAGGCCATTGACATCTTCAAACAACCTTTCCCCAATCATCCGCCAACTCAGAACAATGTCCAGACCTTAATTGACAACAATCATGAACACAATATTCGAACAGTCAATACGGTCTCTCCTTTAGTCCCCAATCAACCTCTTGAGGTCAGTCCATCCATCAGTCCGTCACATGTGGATGAGCCTCTCTCCCTGGCTAGTTCTCCGTCGACTTCTCTCATCTTGGAGGACGCCTCGGCCTTACCAGCACCACCGGTCTCGCCGTCCTCCTTTCTACGGCCTATGGAGGACCCGACCCTTCCTACTCCTCAGACGCAAGTGGAGGGCACCATCATCCCTGCCCTTTACCCGCTTGAAGATCCTCGCTCCCCGGTCTCTTCTCCACACGGGGAAGACCCTGTCTCCCCTTTGTCTTCATCTAAACCTGTCATGACTTCACCACACCATGCGTCTAGGACCACTACACCCATCTCGTCTTCAACCTCGCAACCATCAACATCTTCCTCTCAGCCATTTTCTCGGTTAGTGGAGAAGATCGAACTTCTCCCTCCGAGGAAAGTGACGCCTCAGGTGTTGTGGGAGCGTCTTAAAGCCCTTCAACATACCCGCGCCCTCTCATCACATGCTGCTAATCCTCCTAAGGCAGAATCTCGTCAGACTCTTGACAAAGACCAGACTCTCAAACCTCAACCAAACCCATCAAAACCAAAGCCTGCATCTATCTCGTCTAAACCCATCAAGTCATTTGGCATTCATCCTATCTCCATCCTCACTCACCCGCAAGTGAAGGTGGACCTAGGCCAGACCTCGACCAGCAGTAGTCTTCCAACCAAGGCGAAGAAGACTGCCAGACCACAGAAATGAACGCCTCCTTCCTCGTCACCATTGCCATCCATTTTGGGCCCCCATCCTTCGACCTTGGCTAGCATCCTTCCCACTCCGGCCTTCAACCAAAACTCGTTGCCTCCTTTACTTCCTCTGCCTACCTCCAGTCGTCCCTCTCCCAAAAAGGCGGTATCAATCACCAAGAAAGAGCCGTCTCCATCTGTCACCGCGCCATCAACCCATAAGGTGGTACGAAAACCTCTTCTAACCTCACCTAAGCAAAAGTCACCAACCTCGCGCATATCAAATAGCACGGACCCTCTATTGGGATCATACTCGTTGATATTGTGCCGACTTCTGTAGACTTCCGACATAACCCTTCCGCCCATCAAGCCTTTCCAACCTCTCGGGTCCAAGCCCTCCTGGTTCGATGACACAAAAATTTGCTTATATCATCGTACACCAGGACACGACACCGAGACTTGTTATGCCCTCAAGGCCGTCATCCGCCGCCATATGGAGAGACACTCTTCTCTTTGAGGACACTCTTGACCAGACCCTGACTCCTTCCTATCCAACCTCTTCAAACACGTCAACATCTCACCAGCAAGACATGACCCCTTCCTCACCTCCTATTTTTGAAATCAATGCTATCCGTATAACCACTAGGTCGCAAAAGGACAAGGCCAAAGAAAAAGCTGCCATTCCTTGGACCTATCCCTTCGTCAAGCCACCCCTTATGCCCAAGCCTAAAATTTCTATCCTTGGCGCATCCCAGCCTTCTTCATCTTCCTCTTCTGGGCCAATTCACGACTCCATGCTGAAGCAGCTCCACCAGACACCTGTAAAGATGTCTCTTTATGAGCTTATCCAAACCTCGCCTCAGCACCGTCAAGCCCTTATCCAAGCCTTGCAGGCAGTGGAGGTCCAACCCGAGGACCCCCAACCACTCGCTGCCCTCGTCCATTCTTTGTCTCCTGTCACCTCCATCACATTCAGTGATTCTGAGATTCCCACATCTAACACAGAAGATCAGGACGCCGCCCTCTTCATCACTGCCTATGTCGATCAGACACGCATTAAATGCATTATGATCGATGGCGGCGCTAGCATCAACATAATCTCTACCCATGCCTTTGATCAGCTGGCTCTTCCCAAGAATTGCGTCTCCAAAACTGACGCAATCTTACGCTCTTTCAATGACACCACCACCACGACCATTGGCACAGTCATCCTCCACATTCGCGTTGGTCCACGCACAGTCCCGAAGCTCTTCTATATCATTGAAGGAGAGTTTCAATACAACCTTTTACTGGGCCAACCTTGGATCCGTGCCATGGCCTGTATACCCTCCACCCTGCACCGTTGTGTGAAGTTTGAGCATGACGGGCAAGTCCACACCATTCCCGCTAACCCTTCACCCTTCAACACTTACAACACCACCTACCATCCTAACGATGTCCTCATTCCCATCAAGTCGTCAACTCCGGCACCGCCTCCATCTGCGAAAGCTTCGACCAGTTCGCAATCGGCGGTTGCCCTCACCCCTCCTCTTCAAGCGCCGACCAAAGACCCCATGGAAGTCATCTTCCAACGACTATCACTTGGGGAATATCGCTTGTTGACCCTCGACATGTTCCAAACTCCGCAAGAGTATGGACGCCTTCACCTCAGTCCCAATTACGACCATCGGATTGGGACGGTCGTACCTTATGGTCCTCCTCCCTTCTGAACCAACTTTGTCTATGGGGGGCTTAATCAAGCTCTTACCAATGGCAATTCCCTCTCTTCACCCCAACCTTTCACATCTAATTTCTCATTTCTTGGCAACCCCACCTTTGCACACACTTACCTTCACAGGTGTGCATGGAAGGGTTTTGGTTTCGGACGTTATGAGCAGGGCTCCCATCAGCCCATCGAGCCGCTCAATGATCACGATGCCAAGAAACGGTATGGCCTGGGATATCATGACCCCACTCAGGCTCCTTCCGACCTTTGTCCCGAGCCAACCATTGACCAATCTCTTCCAGACTCGCCCATCTCTCCTTCGTCACCTACGGAGTCGGTGGTTTCCATCCCTCCTAGTTTTTTTTCCATAAACACCATCTGCCTAGAACCCCTGACCTATCAGCTCAATGGGGTGCCCAGGTCTCTCCCTCTCATCTTTCCTAGCATGGTAGAGGATGAGTCGGCAACCATTCACACTGTCCACTGCGTTGACGATGACGCCATCCTTTCCTACATGGGTGCCAATGACTCTTTCATCCAGCGTTTCCTCCCTTCCGAGACCCAGGTTATGTTAAATGAATCAACCATTGACATCAACCTCCCTTCTTCTTTTGATGTTCCTCACGTCTTAAAGATTGGCCAATCTTTAGACGCTCAGGAGCAGCTTGACTATGCCCAGTTCCTTTCCAACCATAGCAAGGCCTTTGCCTGGACTTACAGCGACATGCCTGGCATCGACCCCACCATTGCTACCCATAACATTGTCACCAAACCAGAGGCTAAGCCTGTTAGGCAGAAGCTTCAAAAGATGCATCCTCGCGTTGCGCTCCTTGTCAAAGAGGAGCTTCAACGCCTTCTTTCTGTCTCCTTCATCCAACCCATCGATTATCCACAGTGGGTCTCTAACATCGTCCCAGTTACTAAAGCAACTGGGGGGATTCGGATCTGCACGGACTATCGCGACCTTAACTTAGCCTGTCCCAAAGATGACTTCCCTCTTCCTAACATTGACCAGCTTGTTGATCTCACAGCCGGCCATGAAATGCTATCTCTCATGGATGGGTTTTCAGGATACAATCAAATCCTGATCGCACCGGAAGATCAGCACAAGACTACCTTCATCACCCCATGGGGGACTTTCTGCTATCGAGTCATGCCTTTCGGCCTAAAAAATGCTGGTGCCACATATCAGCGCGCCATGACCTACATTTTCCATGATCTCCTCCACAAAATCATGGAGGACTATGTGGATGACCTTCTTGGCAAGTCCAAACTTCGCCGCAACCACTTGACCATTCTCACAATCATCTTCTCTTGCCTTCTGCAATACAATGTCCGCCTTAACCCCAAGAAGTGTGTCTTTGGGGTCCTCTCAGGCAAACTTCTCGGCTTCATCATTTCCTTCCGTGGTATCGAGATAGATCCTGCCAAGATCCGCGCTATCCTCGAAATGCCACCCCCGACCAATCTCAAGCAGCTTCGCAGTCTACAAGGGAAGCTCCAGTCCATTCGTCGTTTCATCTCGTAGCTTTCAGACCACTGCCAACCTTTTCATCACCTCCTTAAGAAGGACGTCTCCTTTAAAGGGATGAAGGCTGTCAAGAGGCTTTTGAAGCCCTCAAAGGCTATTTGGTCTCTCCACCAGTCCTCATTCCACCTAAGGATGACCAACCCTTCTACCTTTATATCTCTGCCACCAACCATTCGTTAGGTGCCATGATCACGCACCGAGACGAGCATCATCGTGAGCAAGCGGTTTACTACATCAGCCGAACACTGGTCGACTATGAAACTCGGTATACTCATACCGAGAAACTCTGTTTGGCATTAGTCTTTTCCGCTACCAAGCTCCACCACTATCTTCTCAACCACAAAACCTTTGTCGTCACTCACACCGACCCTCTCAAGTACATGCACTCCAAGCCATATCAGAATCAACGTATGGCTCGGTGGCTCATGCTGCTTGCTGAGTTTGACTTCGAATTCATCCAGCAAAAATCTATCAAGGGGCAAACCATCGCTGACCAACTGGCAGATGCCCCTCTTCCCGACAACCAACCTTCACACTGTGAGTTCCCTGACGAGTCTATCGCTACCCTTTCCACCGATGACACCGTCTACCAAATGACTATGTTCTTTGACGGCTCCAAATGTCAACTCGGTGGGGGTGCGGGGGTCATCCTCATCCCACTCGAAGGGGAGCCCATGCCTCTATCTTTCAAGCTTGACTTTGATTGTACCAATAATATGGCCGAATACGAGGCCTTAATTTTGGGACTTCAGACTGCCCTTTCCCTCCACATCAAGACTATCAACATCTTCGGTGACTCGCAGCTCGTCGTTAATCAAGTTAACGGTTCATATCTCTATAAAAATGAAGTTTTACAAAGGTATAAGAATCGTGCTGACCTTCTTTTGGCATCTTTCGACCATTACCTCTTGCAGACTGTTCCACGCTCTACGAACAAGTTTGCCGACACCATGGCTTCTCTTGCTTCGCATATCCTGTCTTCATCATCGTCATCTCGCCTTTTTGTCACAGTGCATCGCGTACCTTTGCCTTCATACATCTCTCCTCATATCGACCATATCAACACTGTCAATTCTAGCCCACGAGATGACTGGTATAAGCAACTTGTGGACTAATTGTCTCTTTCTGTCACTCCTCCCAACCTCTCTAGCAATGCGCGGTGAGCTTTCATCAAGCGCACAACTCGCTATACCATGCTAGGGGGTCTTCTCTATAAGCGAGGCTTCGACGGTCTCCTTCTTCGCTGTCTAACCTCCATTGAATCTTCTCATGCCATAAAGCAAGTCCACGATGGGATTTGTGGTGGACACTTCAGTGGAAACTCGGTTGCCAAGCGCATCCTTCGCCTGGGTTATTATTGGCCCACCCTTCATCAAGACTGTAGCGATTATGTTCGACGTTGCATCAAGTGTCAGCAGCACTCTAACCTGCTTCATCTCCCCAACCATGCCTTGCAAGTCGCTCAAGATTTTTGGCCTTTCTCTCAGTGGGGCTTGGATCTCATCGGTGAGATCAACCCTCACTCGTCTCTTCGTCATCAGTCCATCATCACTGCCACTGAGTATTTCACCAAGTGGGTGGAAGCCATTCCTCTTGTCTCCACAAAAGCCGACAAGATTGTCGACTTCATCAGCAGCCACATCATCTGTCATTTCGGTGTCCCTCACAAAATCATCACCGACAACGGCAAGTCCTTCAAAAACAAGACTGTCCAAAAACTATGCAACTCATTTGGCATCAAACTTAGCTTTTCTTCGCCTTACTACCCACAAGCAAATGGGCAGGCCAAGGCTTCCAACAAAATTCTCACCAAAATTCTCATGAAGGTGGTCGATGATACAGGAAGGGATTGGCACATTCATATTCCCTTCGCTTTGTGGGCCTACCACACTAGCATTCGAACCTCTACGGGTGCTACTCCCTTCTCTCTCGTGTATAGAACAGAGGCTGTCTTACCTCTCGAAGTATAGATCCCGTCTCTCTGCATCTCCCTGCATGACATTCTCTCCAACGATGACTTTCGTCAAGATCGCCTAGCTCAACTTGAGTTACTCGATGAGCGCCGTCTTGCTGCCCTCAATCATCTCCATGTCTACCAAAGTCGCATAAAGCGGGCCTATGACAAAAATCTGTGAGAACGAGATTTCAACATCAGAGACCTCGTCCTCAAAGAGAATCAGCACGTGACCAATATGGAGCGAAGTAAACGAGGCAAATTCGCCCCCAATTGGCTTGGACCTTTTATCATCACGCACAAGTATGGGTCAGGGACTTATCGTCTGTCTTCCCTCGACAGACAGCCAGAACCTGAGCCTCTTAATGTGTTGCATCTTCGACCATTCTTCTGTTAGTCGAGTACTCATCTACTTGACACGTAACTTGAGCTCGTCCCTTGAGCAATCCTCGTCCTCTTAATCCTCATCCCTTTCAACCCTATTCCCCTTTAACAAGTCCTCTACAACCCTTTTATGATGCATGGATGCTTTGTCCTAATAAAAAGGGCATCCTTGAACTTCTACAGTCTTGTCCGTGACTCAAATTCCTATCAAAAAATACAAATCAAGATGTCAAAACATATCCATGGTCACAAAATCAAGTCAAATCAAAAAGACAGACTGATCCCTCGAAGGACAGCTGTACAATCATTGCTGTAGCTAATAGACTGATCCCTCGAAGGATAGCTATTCAAACCTTTTTATCAAGCAAAAATATAGACCACTCCCTCGAAGGATGGCTATGACTAAATCTTGCTACAAACATCACCTTTCTTAGAAGCTTCCCGCATTGATCAGCTTCGCAAACTGACCATACATCAAAAGACATATCTATGTAGGCTTCCCGCATCGATCAGCCTGCACCAAAGAAAAAAAAAAAAAATGAGTCACGGACTTGGCTTGTAGCTGTCTCAGGGTCTCCTATAAAAAGGGGCACGGTTATTCCTGCTCTTAAACTGGGTTACCCTATCCTCCTCCTATCACCTGCTCAGGGGACTTCGAGCTCACTTTAATGTCAAAGTGATTCGATTACCGCTCTAACACCATACTGGTCAACGACGTAATGCATGAACGGGGCTTTGGTTCTAATAACCCCCTATCTATGCTCCCTTTCTGGTCCTTGTCAATGAAAGAGCGATTTGCCTTTCATCTTTTCTCTACACTTTGATCACATCAATTGTCGACTCATCTCAAACCCAGCCATTTTCATCATTTTCAGCTGACATCATCCTAGACCATTTCACATAGTTTCTATGGACACCAATACACATGGAAACTACCGACCAGACCCAATTTATGTTAAGCATAAACCAATACTTGCTGAAGCATAAATAGACTTCCATTCATTTTTAGCATGCATCCATCACGACTATGGAAACTTGCTAGAGATGAAATCCTCTCGACCCTTGTGACATCAGTAGCATCATCTTACCCTCCTCATTTCCACACATGACCAAGCTCATCATCGACCATTTTGACCTTTTGCCCGAACTACATTGGTCTGAGGCCCTATGACCAGGGCTATGTAGGCAGCACTCAGATACCACATCTTCTGAGGTTAGCTCGACCACCCCCATTTGTTCATCTCTATGATGGACAAACCTTCTCTTCTTTGCCTCTTATCACGACCAACTCCGTCAACTTTGACCAAGACCAATCATCGACTTTGACCAAGACCAATCAATCCCTCTGACCCTTCCTCCCTTTTAGGGAGAACTACATCGGCCTGAGGCCCTTCACACAGGGGCTATGTAGGCAGCACTCAGTTGACATGGGGTTTTCTGAGGTTAGCTCGGCCGCATCCTTTCGTCCATCCATCCTCTTGACCAATGACCACTGGAGATCATGCGTACCTCCTTCGACCTTTGACCACTTCCAAGACAGCGTGTTGCCTTGGTTGTTTTTGCGTGTGTGCTACCTCACGGCTGGTTAGCAAAATTGTCTGTAGACTATTTTTGACCCTTCGCAAGTATAGGATCGCAAGCCGGTTGATCCCTACTACTTGTGGCTTTTTCGTGTTTTCTGGGAGCACTTCCTGAGCCTGGGATACCTGGAACACGACGACCATTTGGAGCTTCAGCTTAGATTGAGTGACCCGATCAGCAGATGACTAAATGCTGGGGCCCGGTTACTTCAATTTTGGCACTCCTTGACCCTCAACATGCGACAATTTGACTTGACCCTCTCGTGAAGTGGACTACGCGCAATCACGACTATGGCAGCATTTTCACTCACTCTCTTCTATCCATTTCTCTATCAAATCGACACTCAATCTTCAGTTCCCTTCTCTCGACTATCACTTTGAGGGGGGAACACCTCATCCTTTTTTTGGGGCAACCAACTCCTGTTTTTGTCTTGCAGTTCGTCTAGAACAACCAACAAGACAAAAAGGGGCAAATGTAGACACCGCAAACGTGTCTGCACCTTGGTTCTCCCCCTTGTCCACCTCAAACCCCTATCCTAACCCTTGGCCTCCATTTGATTAAAATAACTTAAATATTTTAATCAAGTGGCCCCCTTTCCACCCTACCCTTGCCACCTTGGATCCTCCCTTGAATCCCTCCACCTTCCCCCTAGCATTTATTACGCCAAATCTCTTCATTATCTTCCCCCCACGCCCATTTAGGCATCCTCGTGACCGTTCTTCCCATAACCCCTCACCTGGCAGCGTGCAAGAATGGGCAGAGGCTATTTTTAGCCTCTGTCCCCATTCTGCCACCGTCGACGTCGGCGAAACTGTCGGCGTCGGCAGCCTTCATTACCCCTTTCTGCATCCGTTGCAGCCCCTGGACCCTTGAGCTCACAAACAGAATTCTCTTGGCATTTTGGCATTCGTCTCTCCTCCGTCTGGACCTCGTGCAATAGCAGCAACAGGTGCAAAGACTCTGGATCAGGGATTTTTCTTCTTGACAAGTCTTCCGTGGCTCCAACAACAGCTCCTCCGTTCTTCAGTCAGCAAAAAGGTAAGCACAGTCTTGTGTTTCATTTTATTTCATTTCTTTAGTTTTCAGTTATCTATCCTATCTATTGTCTTCTATTCCCTCTGTTCTCCCCCCTAAGAGGCTGTAAAAGCCTTCTCAGGACCTGTCCTCTATGTATCTTCCTCTTTCCTGTCCTCTGTGTATCTTCCTCTTTCCTGTTCCTCTTTTAATCCAATCCCAGACAACTTCCTCATCCCCCGATCAACAAAGACCTTGCACAAGGCACCCAATCAGAACCAGAGCATTCCTCAGTCCATCTAAATTTGTCCCCGAACTCTGTCTCGACCCCGTTCACAAACTGGATCCGTCCACAGTCCAGAAACCAACCCAGACCCGACTACAGGCCACAACCCCGACCGACGCCGGTCACTTCCCCAACCGACGTCGGCAGATCAGATAACCAACGCCGGTGACATTTCCGACCTCGGCGACTGTCATTAGCCCTACAACTCCTTCAGGTAATCATTTTGCCTTTTCTTTCCTTTCTAATTTCTTTGTCACTTCTGTATTCTAGCATTCTGTATTTCCCTGGTCTTTTATCTGTCTGTTATCAGTGGGTTGACCTCCCTTGAGGAAGTTTTCACACTTCCGGGAACAAGCTTTTGCTTGGCAACCCACCGCCTATCCATCTAACATTTTCTTGTCCAAGTTTCCTTTTTTCTTGCAGGTGTCATTCCTCCACAGCCAAAGAGGAGTGCTCACAAGCATCTGGATTTACGGTGCGCGATCTTTAGTCCAGGTACTTCACAAGCCTCGTCCATTACTTTTTTAGTTTCTTCTTTCTCTTAAATCTGAAAAGCGAATTTTGAATAGAAACACCAATATTATTCAATATCAAAATTGATGTTCATAAGTTCTAAATATTGAAGTTAAATCAAAGGAGTGATCATGAGAGAATGAAGGCATTAGTGTCATTAATGGCATAATGATGTTTAGAGTGTCATATAAGAACATTGAGGTCAACATGAGATGATGAGAGTAGGTTATCATGCTTAAGAAATATATGAATGCATGATAAGAAGCATGGGTGCATGGATAAAGAAGTCAAATGGATGTTTTGTGAGTGTATGATAGTAGTATAGGTCCTAAAGGTTATGGAAGATGATGTAAGGCATCCCTAAATGCATTGAGGAAGTTTTGAAATATTTAAGTATTCTTTAGAGAGAGAAAAAGTGCACTAAAGTAGCCTAGATAATATAGACCATCACAAGACATCATTCAAGTATGGACAAGTTAGTTAGTTTAATCATTTATTACTTGTACTTTCACATGTCAACCTTGGTCAACAAAATCATGGAGGTATTGTTGAATGTCCCAATTTGGTCTCCTAAAAGTTTGGTATCATGAGGAATTGTATAGTTCAATTTCTAAGGCTTAAAGGTTGCTCCTATTGCTTGTGACATGCTAGAGGACATCAATATTAACCTTGGGGAAATATATGTTGAGAGTTCAAATTTATAACCATTGGAATTTGAGATTAAAATGACTATGTGTAGGAGAAATAGACCTGAGAGCAAAGAATGGGGTATAGAAGGTAGGATTTTGGTTAAAACTAGATGGTGTAAAAAGGAAAGATGAAGAAAACTCCATGATGAATATCCTAAAAAAATTTAGTGTCTTAAAATTCCATACAAGTGCATTTATTTCATGTAGAAGTTGACTATAGTTGACTGGGTTTTCTTTGAGTGAACCAGGGAAGCATTTTAATGGATTAAAACTTGTTTAAATGTATTAAAATGGTGTTATAATCATTAAATGAGGTTGATAAATAGTTTTAGTCATGTTATATGCTTTTATTTAGATTTGGTAGTGTGTTCTTATATAAGAAATTCATCTTGAAAATTGACTGAGTGAATGTTCTTGATTGTAACAGAATAATAGGTCTTGTTTTAGTTATTTGGTGACGTTGTTCACTCAATATGATTGGTAAAAGAGTTTAGAGATGTTCTAAAGGTCATGATTCTCTTGTAGGTGTATTATCTTGTTCAATTTGGATCATCAAAAGTGAATATCAAGATCAATTTGTAAATAATAGTGAGCTAAGAGTTTAAGGAGATTCATGACTTCAAACCCTAGGAGTGTTATCATGAGGTTAGGTGATTTATATATGAGGCATGGAATTTGAGTGAGTGTTAGGGGGACTAAATTAAATATATATTATAGTAGGTATCATTCTTGGGATGCATGGTTAAGCTCAGGTTGAGGTTCAAGAAGCAAGTTTCAGGATGATGGCTTTTATGAGTTGAAGATTGGTCATTTAAGACCAATGCCATTATGATAAAAAGATGTAGTTAATATGTTATAAGGACTAGAGGTGATATAAAAATGATTTTATCATGTTTTAATATACCTGAATATGTTCATGTAAGTCTTGTAGGTGATCTTTCCTGTAGCTTATCATGTTTCTTACAAGCTTGAAGGAGATTGTCATAATGTGCTCTTGAGACTATGACTTGAACTACAACCGTTTGTTTAGTGACATGTTGACCTAATAAGGTATTATAAATTTGTAATGATATTTTGTAAGTATCATGAGTAAGTTCACAATATTATAAATATGAAGAAGTTATGAGTTCTCATATATAGGGTATAAACAAAGTATGAAGAAGTTAGTTTTTGAGTGATCTTTGAAGCATGTCATGAAGAGATTGGTGTTCTTTGAACTTGTAAATGAACTTGATGTCATAGTGGATCAATTCACATATGTATGATAATTATTGGCATCTCATGAAGAATAAATGTTTTTGATCAAAGGCCTGCTACAGTATATAAGGTCTCACAAACCTAATATGATTGGTTGTTGACCGAGAGGGTATATTATAGTGGTTTGAGTCTTAATGACTTGTGTTGCTTAAAGAATAGAAATTTGATGTTTGAGGAGTTGATTTACCTTGTTATGAAGTTGTTAAATGTCTATTTGAGATGGTATTATAGGCCAAATAGGTCAGTGTTAAGCAAGAATAAGCAAGATTATGTGGATTAGGTCTTAATGAGACCTATTAGAGTTATAAGGACTAATGATGCTCTTAAGGTGAAATTGAATAGTTTGAGTCTAATATAGCCTATAAGAGGCTTATATAGGTTGGAAATTAATTATTATAAATGGTTTGGTACCTTGGTAAGAGTAGTATGGGCCATTAAGTCTCATTGTTGGTTCATTAAGAAGACTTGTTGATTGTTAGGTTGTGGAGCTAAAAGCTTCACTAATGCAAACAGGGGAGGAGGTTGCTGAAGGTTGCTGAGTTGCAGAGCAATTGGCATTAGTCTGATCAGTCGAAACTGGTTAGGTTAGTGAAGATAAGCAACTGATGTCGGTCACCTCCAGGCAGATAGGGACTGACGTTGGTCGCCTGTGCAGTTCAAAACTGCAAGTTTTACGAGTAGTTAGTTAACAAACCAAGTGTTTGCATGTCAATCGCCAAATTTAGACTAGAAGCTGTGGATCTAATTATTGTAATTAGATGTCTAATTATTGTTTGGATGAGATCTATATAATAGACTCATGGGCTGTATTGTAAAGTGTGCTAGAGAGTAAGAGAGAAAAAATTAGCTCCTTCAGAGAGAAGAGAGCATGGTGTGTTCCTCCTAGTTCCAAAGGGGTGCTGAGTGTGTATGATCTTGGAGAGTTATAGGTGTGCAAGTTCTGGTAGAAGATCCACTGGGGTACTGGTTGAAGAATCATAAGGACTTGGTGAGGCAAGGACAAGGGTTCTTCAGGGTGTAGAGATATCTAAAGGGTAAGTAAGGTCTGTTGATTTGCAGGTGGCAGCAAGGAAAGGGAGATCTACTTGGAGTATGGTTGTGTACTTGGTGTACTGGTAGTGTTGTTACTGACTGGTGAAGGTGAATAATAATTTTGTATTTGAGTTGTGTGTTGGGACCGTAAGAGAGAGAGGGAAGAAGTCCTTGAGGTGTGGCAAGCCTTTGAGGTGGAAGAAGTGGCATCTTCTTTATTGTATTTTCTTCTGAGTGATTATTAATACAATTATGTATTGTCTCTCATACCCTGTGTTGTTTCATATTTCTAGTTACTTATTCATTCTGGTGAAATTATGTGTTTAGTTGCTAATACAAGAGGTAATCATATATACTCTTATTGGTGGAGTAGGATCCTGACAGTTGGTATCAGAGCTTTTGGTTGGGTTGACTAACAAGTGGTTCAGATCTAGTTAGTGTTTGTTGATTATAGGTCACTCATAGGGGTTTCAGATTGAGTGGGAGTATAGCAATGGCAGAAGAAAGTAAGCTACGAATGGAGAAACTGAATAGCATGAATGGTCTGATTGATGGAAAGAAAGGGCAGGTAAAGGAAGATTGTTGGTCGGTAGAAGATCAGCGTGTAGAAGCAGATGTTGCAGGTGTTGTTGTACAGGTTGCTCTAGATAAAGTAGAATCTTGGTTTACAGATTCTTTTGCCTCTTTCCATGTAGCCAAAAATAGAACATCTTTTCATGGGTATGTCTTTGGAGACTTTGGAGAGATTTATTTAGGAGCTGGTGAGCCTTGTCAGAATGTTGGCAAAGGGGAAGTGAAGCTGAAATTGTAGACAGATAACACACAGGTGTTGAAGGAGGTCATGTAGGTACCAGTCTTGGAGATGAGTCTAATTTCTTCAAGAAATTTGGGTGATGAGAGATGCACAGTACCTCTCACAACAATTGCACTTGAATTAGACAGTGGTAAGAAAGTAGGTATCCTTTATCTATCTACTTATATTACTGATTCACCTTATGTTGCATAGATGTGGCTTTGTAGGCTTGGTCACATATGTAGGAGGGGCATGCATGTTCTTAAGTAGAAGACAAATATCTTTGATAAACTTAAGAACTGGAAAGCCTTGGTGTTCATGGAGGAGATGACAGACAGAGATCAGTTGAGGGGACTGAATTATTCTGAGTAGGTCTGTGTTAATTTGAACAAGGTTTTGACCCAAAAGGAGCTTGCAGGTAAAAAGTCATCACTCACAGGCGAACATAGGTACCGGCATTGGTCAGGAGGAACCGACGTCGAATAGACAGGCACCAACATTGGTCATGTGTAGATCAATAGAGTCAGTGGTGTCAGGTAGCAGGAACCAATGTCGGTCATATAGAGACCAACATCGGCAGAAGGTACATCGGTGTCGATCATGAAACTGACATCGACAGACAGGGTCAGTCATAGGGAATCAACGTCGGTCGGGTGTAGATTGGGAGATGGTCGAGATCGGTCATTGAAATGGATATTGGGCAGACAACAAGCTATAAAGAAGTCTCAAACACCCATATGGAGGACTGAAATGGTAAGTAGACCTCATATTCATTGTTCACCTTCTTACTAGTTGCTTACTAATGGTCGAGAACTAGGAAGATGTGAAGAGGCAATGTAGGTAGAATCCAGAAATAGTGGGAGCTTGGCATGGATGAGGAGTGTGAGTCCTTGGAGAAGAACCAAATAGGAGTTTGTTGGTGGAGTTGTCAGCTGGAAGAAAGCACTGAAAGATGGATGGATTTCCAAGTTAAGAAGAGAGTGGATGGATACGTGAGACAAAAAGCCAAGGTATATGGTCTTAAAGAAGCTGCAGGACAGTGGTACAGGTTTTGATAGGTGGATGACAAAGCAGGGCTTCAATCAATGTCAGTGTAACCATTGTGTTTGTCTTTACCAGGTGGATGATGAGTCGTGACATTATCTTGTTACTGTATGTGGTGTGGTTGCTTGTTGCAGGGTTACACATGCAGGGAGTTTTTTGAGCTAAAGGTAAAGTTAGTTTAGAAGTATGTCATGAAGAATTTGGAGCAGCAAAATTCTTTGGCATAAGAGACATGGAGATTTTGTCTCCAATGGGAGCTGATGTGAAGAAGGTGTTGGTGAGGTTCAAGATGCAGGATGCAGAATCGGTAAGCACACCAAGTGCTGGATAGTTCAAGCAGAGCTTAGAATAGTGTTCAAAATCACATGAGGTCTGGTGTAGACTTGAGTTTTCCCAAGCAACAAGAGTTGTCAGAGAGTTTGGAGCCAATTCAGGGAAGGTGGATTCTCAGGTATCTGAGAGGGACCAGCAGTAGGGATTCATGTTATGCAGGGTCAAGGTCTTCACTACATGGGTTTGTAGGTTTGGATGTGGCAGGTTACTTGGATGATAGGTGTAGCATCACAGGGTGTGTGGTGGTTGGTCTTCAGGATTGATCTTGAAGAGGGATACAAGCCAAGGAATGAATTAGATGAAGGTGCAGGTATAGGTATAGGTGTAACTATTTATCTCCAAGTGGGAGATTGTTAGGTTGTGGAGCTAAAAGCTTCACTAATGCAAACAAGGGAGGAAGTTGCTAAGTTGTAGAGCAACTAGCATCGATCTGATCAGCTAACGTCAGTCAAGTTAGTGAAGATAAGAAACTGACGTCGGTCAGGGATCGGCCAACGTCGGTCACCTGTGTGGTTCAAAACTGCAAGTTTTACGGGCAATTAGTTAACGAACCAAGTGTTTGCATGTCAAGAGCCAAATTTAAACTAGAAGCTATGGATCTAATTATTGTAATTAGATGTCTAATCATTGTTTGGATGAGATTTATATAATATACTCATGGGCTGTATTGTAAAGTGTGTTGGAGAGTGAGAGAGCATAAATTAGCTCCTTCAGAGAGAAGAGAGCATGGTGTGTTCCTCCTAGTTCCAAAGGGGTGCTGAGTGTGTATGATCTTGGAGAGTTGCAAGTGTGCAAGTTCTGGTAGAAGATCCACCAGGGTACTGGTTGAAGAATCATAAGGACTTGGTGAGGCAAGGACAAGGGTTCTTCAGGGTGTAGATATGTCTATAGGGTAAGTAAGGTCTGTTGATTTGCAGGTGGCAGCAAGGAAAGGGAGATCTACTTGGTGTACTGGCAGAATTTTTATTGATTGGTGGAGGTGAACAATAATTCTATATTTGAGTTGTGTGTTGGGACCGTAAGAGAGGGAGGGAAGAAGTCCTTGAGGTGTGGCAAGCCTTTGAGGTGGAAGAAGAAGTGGCATCTTCTTTATTGTATTTTCTTCTGAGTGATTATTAATACAATTGTGTATTGTCTCTCATACCCTGTGTTGTTTCATATTTCTAGTTACTTATTCATTCTAGTTAAATTCTGTGTTTATTTTCTAATACAAGAGGTAATCATATATACTCTTATTGGTGGAGTAGGATCCTGACATTGAAGATGATTTTTTCTAGATTGAGCATGAAGTTAGGGGGAGGTAACTTAGATAGTTTGAGAAAATTGGATAGAGGTGCATGATGTGAGGGGGATCAAATTTAATATTTTATAGTTTCAATCTTAATTCATGATGGAAAATTTTGCTACAGATGTGAACTCAAGAAGTTTGTATGATGATTTGATCAAACCAAGTCATGTGTTTTGACAATGTATTGAATCTTCATGCATAGATAAAGGGGGGATTTGTAAGTGGTTAAGTCATAAGAATAGAGGATTGTATAGATGAATTTGAGATAATTATATATCCACTTTGTCATTAATGGAAAAGGGGGATAAGTAAAAGAAGAGGTTTCCATCAATTACAAAGGGGGAGATTATTGGCAAAAGTGTTGTTATTAATGTCAAAGGTGATGATAAAGTGGTGATGTCATTAATGATAAGTAAATGAGTGTTTTAATAGTAAAAGTATGATGTCAAAGGTACTATTTTTTCATGAAAAGTACAAGGTTAAAGGTTGATACCTAGTCTTTGCAATGAGAGACCTTGTATGGTGCAATAGGCTTGGTAGCCTACTGTGTTGAGCAGGTTGAGGCTAGGGAGAAGATGGTTGAGAACTATGGATCATAGAATGAAGTTTCATGACATTTTTTTGAGGTGGTGAGATAATTTTGAGATATTTAAAGGTGGTTTATTGGTCATGGTATGGTCTGTATTTTTAGGCCTAGTGGTTTGAGAGACCTTGTGAGGCTTGTTGAGGGACTAAGTGTAGATTCTAAGGTATGTGGGCTCATGGGAGATTTGATATATATTTTAAGAGTTGTGTCAAAGGTTTTTACCAAGTTATAGGTCCTATTTTTGAGGATAAAGTGATAAAAGTGGGTCTAAGGGTTTCAAGTGTGATAGAATGACAAATTGTCTACCCGAGAAGAAATTTGTGATGCTCATTGGCATATGTAGAGTTTGCATGGTGACTTGATATTTGGGGAAGGGTCATAATAATATTCTAGAATAATTTTAAGAGAAAAAATACCTAAAATTCATGAATGAATTTTAAGAATAAGACTCCTCCAGGCATCTCTAGGTGGCAATGGTGTGTCAAGCTAATGAGCAGAAGGTACATAAAAGTGATTATTTATAAGGATTTTGCTGTTAAGGTAGGTTTGAATAATTAAACACACACAAGATGATGGAGCTATAAGTAAAAGAATTTTTGTTGAGACCCATGAAGTTTATTTGGAAATATATGTTCTCTATGTCAATCTTTTTGATCAATAAAGTTGTCCTATCACTAATCTACCAAATAGTGGAAACAGTGACAAAATCTAGGTATGAGTGAGAATATATTTAGGGATGGATTTTATGTGTTTAGGGATGGAAAAAATTGTTTTTGGTCTTATTTTAAGATCTATTCCTCATATTCCCTTGGTCTATAAGTTTTTAAAATGCTCATATACTACCAATAAGGTGCTCTCAAGATGGCTTGTCTAAGTGATGGTGAAACTAGTGAGAAGTTACTATTTTATGTGAAAAGGTGTTTTGAGATGAATTATGAGTGATTAGGGATGAATTGAGGAACATGAAGGTGAATTATATACCTATATCACTTCACCATGTAGTTAGAGTGGTTTTGAGTCAGCTGGAAGTGATGCATATGATGGTCACATGTTGACATGGTAAAGTTTTGTGAAGATAGTGAAATCAAGAGTAGTAAGATTGATCTAAAAGACAAATATTGAATCTTTATCCCATAATATAAATATTTTTAAGAATTTTTTTTATAATTTAATTTATATTTTTTATCTAATTATTCACCCCCCTCTTAGTAGTTACTTCTAATAGTAAGTGCCATGGCCTTTTCAACAACTGACATATTGATAAGGTTAGGTAGTCACTGAAGAAACTTTCCTTAGATGCCTCTCAAAAATAGGTATTGAATAGATTCAAAATATATATATCCTTGTATAATAATTTTTTTAATATATCTATCGATGGTAGTTTTTATCCAATGATCTATCATATGTGTCTAGTCAATATCTAATCTTCATAGGTTTTCTAGTATTTATTCTTTCCAAGATATAAATTATGTTATCCTCAACTAAAAAAAATATTATTCTAATATTTATAACCATGAAACTAATATTATAGGAAATTCACACCATAAAATCTCATATATTTCACTATAAATCTACTTGTAGGTGATTTTTGAGCTCTATATGGATTAACAATGTAAATTCAAACCCAAAGATCAAACTACTAGGTAAAGTGATAGAAGCATTAAAATTCAATGCAAATATATGAATAAACCATTAAAATGACATTATAATCCTAAATATAATTTCTCTACACCAAGATCAAACAAATTAAACAAGAATATTGAGATTTAGGTTACCTTGACTCAGATTTTTAACACTATGCATGCTTGATCATGGATGTTGGATAATAGATGGTTGGACATGGATTTCCTAAGAGAATTCAAGTTGGCTCCAATGGAGAAGAGGATTCATTAAATAAAATAAGAATAAGTATTTTATAATGAGTTAAAAATTCATTGGAATTTTATAGATAAGAAGAATCTAGAGAGAAAGGAGAGAATTTTAAATAATTTAAAATTATTTAGAATTCTCTAGAGAGATAACTCTTTAGAAAAGGAGAAGGGTGGTGGAGAGTTATAGATTATATATACACATAATATTTTTAAATTTGTATCAAATATTTATGCTTTACATCTTGCAAGAACCTATCAAGGCTCAATCTCTCTGAGTGTATGCCCTAAGGGGTGCATTGAGAAAGGGGTGGGCAGACTTTTGGTGCTTCACAAGATTGTTGTCCCTTATTGCCACATTATTACCAATCCAACCAGCTCCTAAAACCATTTTTTAGCTATTTATCCTCCCTTGAATATTCCCCCAATCTTTTCCTCTTTTTATCACTCTTTGTCTTGTATTAAACCCCTTTTGGTAAGTCGGCTGTACTAGGTCGACTGGGTTGACCTAGTATAGTTTAGCGGTATTTTTCACTTTCTTAGCTTATTATCCTTTCAGCCAACCTAGTTCAGACCTAGTTAAATTTATGGTTCACATTCAAATAAGTATATTCTAACTTTTTTTTCCTCTTTTTTAGTAGATAGAAGTATATTCAGTTAAGTCAAGGGAGAGATCGAGTCTCGACAGGTTCACATTCAGTTAAGTATATTCTAACTTTTTTCTACTCTCTTTTAGTAGATAGAAGTAGCATAAGTGTTGGTTCAAATAATACTATCTTTCATATTTCATGTATTAGGGGTTACTCATATTCAATTTAATTGAGGTTCCCTATACATGTTTGTTATATTGTTTTTAACCCCCACTTTGTGTCATAAGCTTTGGTGTGCACTAGATTATATTTACTTTCTTATTATTAGAATAAAAGAATGTTTCAAACCTTAAGACTCCATTAGGGTTGTTATGTGATTGTGTCAGATTTTAGGCTTGAAACCCTTCCTATCATGATATTTTATGACAAGTGATCCCCTAATTGGGTCTCGTAGATCCATATATTGGTCATGTTCTCGCTTGACAAGTGTATCCCAATTGGAAGTGTAAGTATTCTCTATATTCTCTAAGCTATAATTGATTTATAGACATGATGCATTTATAATTTCATACATTTTGGTGAACCCAACATGAAAATAACCCTCACAATATTTATTTCACTTATTTTTATTCTTTTAGTCATTATTTTTATCATACTAGATCGATACTATTGACCCACTTTTTGACTTTTGTGCATAGTTTTCTAAGAATAGGAAACTAAATCAACCCAGTCAACCTAGTATAAGTTTCTAGCCTTTCATACATCCAGTTCAACCTACTAGGTTGACCTAATTGACCCTGTATATTTTTAGCACTTTACAACAGGTTCTTGCATAGCTTGATCAATCATATTGACCCAATTTGTAGGTTTTGCCAACATGCTACAAGGTTCTTAATCAACAATTTTCCTTCATTACATCTTTGATCCATCAAGGTTATTTTATACGTATCTATTTATTTCTTTTATGTCCTTCCTTTCATAGTTTTTAGTCTTTAAAATTTCCCTTGCACAGTCAACTAGATCGACCTTATTGACCTAGTTCTGTGTTCTGTGTTTTACTTGAAATAACTAGGTTAACCCTACCAACCCAGTTCATTTTCAGACCTTGTTCTCATAGTACAAGTTTGACCCTATATTTTTTGCATATAATGTCAACACTATACCTTGTTTTAACTTGGAATTAACCTCGTATCTACTATTAATTAGCTCACACATTTATTTTCATGTTTCTTGCATGCTTAGAGTAGCTCACATAGTTTTATTAGGGGATTTTTAATTAATCACTTAGTTTCACTATTTATATTTTATGCCCACATGAACAAATCACAAAAACATAAACAAGCACTTTAAAATTTTGTCTACCCAAGGCCAACCTACTTGGATTTCATCACCAAGGTGAAAGCCAACTTGATGCTCTGGTCAAGTATAAATCATGGTTAATGGTATATTCTAGATAAGCACCTAACACCCCTATCACTATGGTGTGTGACGTGATGGGGTAGGCACCAATACCAAGCCTATATCATTGTCACTACATTCTCTTTCAGCCCAAACTACTTGAAACCATCCTTAAATTGCTATCTAGTACCTTGCTTATAACCAACTTCTTATCACATTTAAATTCATTTCTTAATAATCCAATAAAACATTTTAGGTTGACCAATTAGTTAACTCTTTAATTTTTAAGTTAATTTCTTGCTTTTTACTCAATTGTGTGTGAAAAAAATTGTATTAATCAATGTTATTTCAAGGTTTTGTATTGTGTGCCTCAATTGGATTTATCGAAGTTGATCCAATTGACTATTTATTTCCCTTCATTACTTACTTTCCTAGAGTAATTGCAAAAATTATCTTGTCTTAATTTATAATTGTCATCAACTTTCTCATCTTCCTTGTTTGTTATGCTAGGTTGACCCAATCGACCCTATACCTTTTTCAGCTTTTGTGCACTATACTAGATCGACCCAGTCGACCCTGTACTATTTTTATGTCCTATTTTCTATGTTAGGTTGACCCAATCAACCCTATACTATTTTTTGCTTTCCCTTTTCATCAATTTAGTTTCCTATTTCTCCAATTTTGTAGTTTTTTCCTCTCTCTTTAGCCAAAATGAAGTCTCCTATCAAAATATTCTTGGATAACTTGAATATATCTAGATACTATATGGAATGTTCATTTCTCCCTCTCTTTTCCTCCCAAGAGCACCATCACTCTTGGGGTACCTCTTCTCCTCTTTCATCTATGACCTAAAATATGGTGCAAATAACACCTCAAGATGAAGTTGATGGATCTGATCCTTTCCTTACTTACCAAGACACTTCTCATCTCACAATATTTAAACTAATGTGGGAGTAATTAATACAAGTTTACTTAAAAATCCCAATACTAATCCTTCTTCTTATAATCCTCCCCTAGCACTAATTTAGGGAGTGCTCCTCCAATGCCAACCCACCTCCTAATACAACCCAACTTTTAACCAAAGTTATTCAACAAATGAACAATATCCTTTACATTAAAGGTCTTAATCTAGCTATCTCTCTCAAAGATTACATTCATAGCTTTGCCACTGATATTGAAGCCAATAAACTTGATGAGTCTTCCCCTCCCTTTGGTACTGCTAAACCAAAAATAGTTATTAAGGAGCTTTCTATAATTAATGTTGACTTGCATGAGGATACTTGGACCCTTTACTTTGATGGTGCTAAATGCCTTCAAGGAGCTGAGGCAGGTTGCATTCTCATAAGTCCTCTTGGCAAGATCATTCCTTTATATTTTTTCTTCACTTTTGATTCACCAATAATATATCCAAATATAAAGATCTTATCTTAAGCATGAGAGATTCTCTTGATTTAGATATTCAATACCTTCATGTTTTAGGTGATTCTCAACTTATTTGTCATCAAGTTAGTGGTGTTTATCAATGTAAAAGTGAGAACCTTATTACCTATCATCAAATTTCAAACACTCTTTCTAAGGATTTTATCTATTTCACTATTTCACCTATTCTTAGAGATCAAAACTCCATTATTGACTCTCTTGACTCATCAACATCTCTCTTTCATCCTCATCAAGTTCCTTCTAATCTTTCTTTTCTTATACAAATAAGATAATCCTCATCTTCTACTCAACTAACGAATTCACTTATCTATCATATTGAGGATATTACCATTCAACAAAGTTCATGGTACCAATAAATCATTCAATTCTTGAAACATCAAACTTATCCTCCTAATTTAGACTCTCATTAAAAGACACACATTCATAAATAAGCTTTCAAGTATGTATTTCGACACAATATCCTTTACTATCACAATGTTGAAGGTACCTTTCTCCATTTTCTATACAAGATGAGGTCCTTCCTCTTCTTAAACAAGCACATGGGGGAATTTGTGGTGGCCACTATAGAAAACATTCTAAAACACACAAATGCCTATGTATGAGGTTATTTTGGCCTACTCTCTAAAAAGATGTAATCGATTATACTAAAAAGTGTGCTTCAAGATGATCTAATCCATTCACCTCTAGCCAAACTTTAAACTATCAAATCTCCTTGACCTTTTTCCACATGGGGATTTTATCCCATTGGTAAACTTCCTTGCTCCAATGATGGACATGTCTTTGTCATCACTGCTACTAAATATTTTACCAAGTGGGTAGAAGACATGCCCCTTGTTAATGTCACTAGTCTTACCATTTCCAAATTTATTCTTAACCAAATCATTTTACTCTTTGGAATTCTCCATACCATCATTTTAGATAATGGTGGTAATTTAAAAAACAAACATGTTAAACAACTTTGCAAAAAATTCAAGATCAATCATAAATTTTACACACCTTATCATTTGTAATACAATGGTCAAGCTGAGGCCACTAATAAAATTCTCAAAAAAATTCTCCAATTTTTTTTTTTGAAACCCACATGGATTGGCATCTTCATCTTTACCCTACAATTTGGGCCTATCAGACTAGCATACGTACTGCCATTAGGGACACTCCATTTTCTCTAGTCTATGGTTCTGAGTCAAATTTTCCTCTAAAAGTTGAGCTTCCCTCTCTTTGTATATCTCTTCATGGTATTATTATCAATGAAGAATTGCATGAAGATCACTTTCATGCCCTTGATCTTCTTAATGAATGCCATATTTTTGCCTTACAACATAACTGCTAATACAAGGCTTGCATTTCCATACAACATAAAAAATGTGTTAAAGCTTGCACTTTTAATGTTAGTGATCTTATCCTTAAACTAGACTACACCCATGATAAAGAAGGTAAATACACAAAAAAATGGTGGGGCCCATATTTAATCAAATATATTCTTGGTCCAAGCATCTACTATCTTCAAACCAATGAAGTTCATGTTTTCAAAGAACCCACCAATGCATAATTCCTTAAAAAACACTTTACCTAAACATTTACTTCTTTTCATGCTTTATATCTATATTTATCTAACATATTTTTATACGTTACTTAAGCACATGTATCTCCCTCTACAATAGTTCCCTCTTTTTCACAAACCTTTAGTCCTCCTTTTTGGTCTTTTTAGTTTCTTGATGTACGATAGTCTTATTATCTTCTTGCATTTTCTCTTATTTTTTGCACCCATTGGGTTCTTATTTTTTGAGTTGATTTGTAAGACCATGGATAAGACCTGACATTCCTAAAAAAATCACCATCTTTTACTTATTTTTCACATACTTTTTACTTGCCAATGTTGTTTTGGCATCCCTTGGGTTTTTCTTTTATGAGTTGTTTTGTAAGATCATGGATAAAAACCTAAATACCTCACAAAATTACCATATTTTTGCCTATTTATTTGATTTATCTTTTGCTTATTTTATGCAGTTACAGTGTAATACCATGGATAGAACCCAACCCACCTCATAAAATTACCACCTTTTCATATTCTTAATCCTTGTTCTCAACTTTAGTTTTTACTTATTTTGTTAGATGAAATATGTACAAAAATCTATGTTAGCATGTTTTCCTCCATTTACCTCATTCTCATGATAAGGAATCACACTTTACTGTCATTGTATCCTTCTTTTCCCTTTGTCATTTTTTTTTTTTGATTTGAAGTAACTCAAATTATTCCATGTGTCACTCCTATTGATTTCCCATTCCTTTCATCTCCACATTAGATAAAACAAGGTCAAATTCAAGATAACACTTTTATTTCACCTTGATTTATGAGACTCTTAGACCCCATACTCTTTGAAGTTTTTCTCTCTTAGCAACCTTGTCCCAAGTATTCAAATGAAAGTCATATTTAGCACCCATGTTTGGTTTTCCAAATCCATATAGAGGAGGAATCTTAAAAAACCATCAAGAAAGTTAAAAGATAAATCATTTGAAACAAAAGGCTATGATATGTGAAAGGTAACATGCAAATCTCAAAAGTCAAATTCACACCAAAAGACATGATTATAATCACATTTCTTATCTCCAATCAAAGCTTAAACTCCATAGTTGGCCTCACATAGAGTCAAGGTCATTTGGGGTACAATATGCTAGTAGACTTGAATAAGGGAATTAAAAAAACTTTATGGTGCTACCTAATTTCTCACACAAGTACCAAATCTTCATAGTAGATCGATAACTTTGTAAAGGGTCCTGAGGAATAGGGAACATGTCATGGGAAGGTAGGTCAATTTTACTTTTTATGCATA